>VXBO01004010.1:263103-292506 GCA_013400135.1 Rhinoptilus africanus
AAGTCCTTTTCTTCAGGGCTACTCTCAAGCCAGTCACTGCTCAGCCTCTATCGGTTTACATCTGGTGTCTTGTGTTCTGTAGAGTGTATTGAGCTAAGCAGTTTGTGGAGATGTTTTGATAAAGCTTAAAGTCAAATGGGCTATGGCTGATGCCTCTGAAATGGCATGTGCTTGGTTTATTGATTTATTTTCATTTTTTTGGAGCTCTTCAGGGTTTGAGAGGGTTTATTTGTTTTGGTTTGATTTTTTGCTATCCTTTTGCACAAAGACAGTGTTCATATTTTTGTTTTAAGGTCATTCTTGGGTTTGTTCCTATGAAGACATCCAAAAAATTCGCTTCAGCAGCATTGTGTCAATATTTGAAGTATTTCTTCATAAAGCATGAGAGCGTTGAGTGGAAATGCTTTTCTTGAAATAATTTACTTGTCTGTGCCTTGGAGTAAATCCCTGCCTGTACCTGAATGCTATGTAGACCCCAAGGTGGCAGTCCATGTCATGCCGGCATGAAAAGCGAGGGCACGTCTTGCACTTGGTGCGGCATTAGGCTCATCCTGAGAAGTGTGGCCACGGCCTGCAGGAGTTATTGTCACTTGTCAAAGGTAGGTATTGGATACTGCTCCTGCAATAAAGTAGTAGAGGGGAAGTTGTGTAGCTGCACCTCAGTAATGCTAGTTATGAGCACAGCGTGAGCTTTGCAGTGTGTTGATATTCATAAGAAAAAGGTTGGTATTAATATGGTCTTTAAAAGTTATTAATATGGACTGCATTGAATACCCACGTATAGTCTCTTTTGTGTCTGTATTACAATGTTCTGCATCTCTGAACTCAGTTCCTCAAACTGTCAGTTGTGTAAATAAAATAGGAAAAACTTTGTCCTACTATGTCACCTCCAGATTCCAGGATATTCCACATATCCATAGTAAATGCACATTTAAATTGTACCTGATTTATAAAGTCTGGAGGATCATTCTCCTCTCTGTAATTTGTACTTTCCACAAAGCTGATGGGACCTTTTCTTTCCTCCCGCTAATTTCTACTCTCCTGACTCTTTGAGTAAAGAAGTCTGTTTCATGAAATCTCTAATTTTGTATTCAGGAAACTACTTGTTCCTTTTTTGGCTAAATAATGACCATTCTGCTTCACTTTATCTCAGAGCAAAACGTATGATGGCTTCTATTACTTCAGGAATAAAACAGATGGCCTTCAACACAACATCTGGGGGGAAAAAAATCAGATCTCTGAAGCTTATTTAGTAAAGTAAACACTACTAACATGAAATGATAGATTACTGGCCTTACTGAGAATATCCCTGGATTTCAGGCAGGTTGTTTTAGCTGCTACCTATTTTGAGTGTTTAGTATCTACAGACAGGATTAGAAATAGTGGTGTGTAACTGGTGTTTCAGTTTGATGACATTCTGTTGATAAAAAGCTTTGAAAAATAAGTTATTACTACTTTAGTTCTGGAAGGAACACCCTGCTGATCAGTCCTGAAGAGACCTCAGTGGAGCTGGGCTGGTGCTGTCAACATGTAACATCTCTCAATTGATTTTTTGTGATTGCGAGTCAAGATGAATAAGGAATTCAGGTTTAAAAAAAAATTAAAAACATCACTATGAATCTGCGGTAGCCTCTGCAAGAATCTTAGAGAGGTCTGAGCATTTGTGGAAATACATGGGGTCTTATTAATAATCTGAGTTATTAATCAGATCATTTTCTGATAACAAAATGCACTTAAAGCTGCCAGAACTACATTAAACTATAAATACAATACTGTGAATAGCAAGTCTGTCTTTAGCCACCTTATTCCTGTTACCCATTTCTGGATGAGGCTTTTTCTTTCAAACAATATTATCTTAAAATTTTGACATCATAATGTTATTGAGGTGACAAGTTGTCAACTTCAGGTTATGTGATGGGGAAGAAGATTATTTAAAAGCAGTTATATGTCCTTTCTTTCCTAAAATGATTGTGATGTTATATGTATGCCAATAACTTGTAATGCCCTAGCAGTCCTGTAAAGAGTAATTAGACAGTGATGTATTAAAGCATAATTGTTTAACCAGTTAGCTAATTTTGAGTGTCAAAAGAACTCTTCAAGCTGTGCAAATCATTGTCGCTCTTAGGTGATTATTTCTCGTACTGTCTGTGTGCAGGATTATGGTAAATAGAATGAAACGGGAGTTTTTTAGGATATATTTGGAGGATTAGATTTGCATGTTCTCTTTGAGGATTAAGTTTGAGTACGCTGAGATGCAATTTATATGTGAGAAAGAGATAAGACGGGAAGGAGAACGGTGAGGAGGGAGTGTGATTACCAAGTACAGAGAGATGGCTAATCCAGGTTGGCTTAATATATATACTCAATTACATTTTTAGAAAGGAATAAACCTACTAAGTACATACCTCAGTTAAGTGCATCCTGTATTTACAAAACAAAATTTAAAATCTCTTCCACTTCTCTATTTTTTTCCTTATTTTTCCGCTGTCAAATTTTAGGTGTCACAAAGTCATAGAATCATACAATGGTTTGGGTTGGAAAGGACCTTTGAAGGCCATCTAGTCCAGCCTCCTGCATTGAGCAGGGACATCTTCATCTAGACCAGGTCCACGATATAAAAGTTTCTATTAGGTCAAGGCTATGTTTTCAGTAAGCATTGCGAGTTTTAAACTGGTTTTGGGAGGTTCACTGGGTCAAGGCTTTTACATTATTTTTCTTTAAGATGGGGAAGAAAAATGCATTCTGATTTTAGAGAAGCCCATCAATCCTGGTAGGCTGACAGGCTGCAGAATTACCTCTCCATTGTTTTCCTCCTCATTTTGTTGGGGAGAAAGTCTTCTCGTCTCAAATGCTTTGGAGAACAGAGTAGTAAATCTTTTGGCACCTCTAGCTGCCAGCTCAGCACACTGGTTTGTCCCTTTGGTTTTGGGCCCCTCAGGGCAGGGTTAGATTAGATATCAGGAAACATTTTTTCCCTGAAAGGGTTATTAAACATTGGAATAGGCTGCCCAGGGAGGTGGTGGATTCCCCATCCCTGGAGGTGTTTAAGAAAAGGGTAGATGTGGTACTGAGGGACATGGTTTAGAAGTGGTTTTTGTCAGGGTAGGTTAATGGTTGGACTTGATGATCTTAAAGGTCCCTTCCAACCTCACCGATTCTATGATAGAACAGGCTGAGGGACCGGTAATTCTTTCCCTATGATCCAGGGCCAATTTTAGCTACGTCTTTTCCCTTTCTGGGGTGAAGCTGACCAGCACTTCTCTTTCACTGGGGCTCAGGCTCAGGACCAGACCACTAAACCATAACATTTTCGAGCAGATAGTATTCTGAAACCTACAGCTTGTCAAACTTTTTTTTTTCTTTATATCTGCAATGATAAGTTTGCGTGTCTGAAAGCTGAAACCACTGAAATTGTTAGTCCTCTTCTGGATACTCATTCAGTTTAGCAGGGATTATTGTCACCATTATAAAAGGAGGAATGTGCCTCGAGGTGCACTGTTGCTGGACAAAGTTAAAGGTGCTCGCTACTTAAGTATGATTGATACATAAAAGAGTCGTTAGTACCTGCTGACTATGTGTAATGCATCTGAACTCCTGCTCTCTGCTCCCTCTACCGCTTCTTGTCAGTCAGCCTCCTGGATTTTTGGTTTTCGCATGAGTAATATACCCGGAGTATTTGATTTCTTCAGTTAGAACATCTTACAAACCTCATAACTAAAAATCTCCTAAGTACGAGGATGCAACATAATTAGTTTTTTCTTATTAGTTTATAGACATTAAGCATGATACATAATGGCGTTTCAGGAATATACCAGTCTTAAGAGAATTCCTTTCCACATCACTACTTGCTTCCAAGAATTAGTCACTTAGACTTACAGAAAACATCTGGAAATGATAACAATTTTTTTTGCTATTCCTGCTTTTATAGCCTTTGGGTATCTTAGAAGTTATGTTTTGACAGTTCTGCAACAGCTAGCAAACATACATTTTTATCTTATAAACATAAAGCTCAAATGCCTTTTCAGGTGAAGTACTTTAGAACAGGTCTTTTACCTTCCCTGTCTTTCACTGGAGTCTTTGGGATGCTCTTCATGCTCCCTGTGCGTCCATTACCTAAATTGCAATGGTATTCTGAGGAGAACCCCCCCAAAGATTTAGATAGTCGTACTGACTTTATGAATGTCAATCTACAATAATAAGCTTGTCTTTTACTGTTCATAGTGATCATTTCAGTGGTGATTTTCACTTAAATTTAGACAATTTCACCCAAATGGCATTATTTGTGTATCAGCATATGCTCTTTGCTTTAATCTTCCCTGAAGCGAGACTGGATTTTGATCAATAACTGGACAAGTCACTATTCAATTTAATCAGCATACAATTTAAAGCCATGTAATTTTCTAGTCATCTGTTTGTGGCAATATATTTCCTAAGGGTTTTGAAGTGTGTTGTAAATAAAACTTTTAAAGTTTCTATCATAGTAGAGGTCTAAAATCTTAACTTGAACAAGCATTTTACTGTCACTATTAAAATAAATACTGAATCTAGATTGGACTAAATATTAGAAGATGAAACTTGGAAGTGTTTGGCTTGAGGTGTAGATAAAAGATTGTCAGATTTGTGAAAGAAGACCTGCTTTCTGCTGCTTTTTTGAACACTTCAGCAGATGAAGAAAAGGCATTTAAGTGCAACTGTTGGAACTAACAAACTGAAAGCTAACCTAAAGGATAATATATATTCAAGTGATTTGTTACTGTATGCGTATGCACCACCTCTTTTTTTCCCTTTTTTAAATTTTTACTCCAAATTTGATGTTGGACTATAAAAAGTTGCTTTCTTTCTGCGATAGTCTGTTAGGTTAATATACCAAGTGCATAAGTGAATCCTGTTCTGTTCTCCTTGGACTAGCAATGCCATATACAGATATTTTCATGGTGTAATTTTAAGTGGGTTTGCATATAAAGGAACCTCAAGGTTGGCATTTCAGTTCAGAAAACAAAGGTCAACTTTTCTGCAGAAAACTTTGTATTATACATATAATACAATATATGGGATTAATAGTGAAATTTTCACAAGATTTACTTTTCAGAGTCAAAATTAAATTCTTTGTTTCCATTTTTGCAGGACAAATATGGGCCTGGTACTTTTGGACATTTTATAAGATGCAGCTTTCTATTCTTTGCTGGGGTTCCCCATGCTGCTTCTCCCTGGTTGGGTAGATACCACCTTGTGAGGTTTTCCGTGTTAATTTTTATTGCAAAATGAAATTTCCTAATCCTGGCAGTCATGTTTAGGAAACAAATAAATTATAAACTGTAGGCATTTATCTTAATGATGTGAAAGCAAACAATTATTTCTTCTTGCATGACATTTTCCATCGTATTCATTTCACAGTACTTTTGTGGGTCCTGTAGCGTCCTGAGTGGTTCAGCATGTTCTGGCCTTAGGTAGTTAAAATCTTGTAACCTGTCGGAGAGCCAGAGACAGCATCTGAACTGTTGACTGAGTTTCAAACTGAAGATGTTTTGTCTCTGTGGTTTGATTAGCCGCAGATTAGGATCAGTATGGTGTCCTCCTCTCTAGGAGCGAGCTGTACAAGGGAATGCTTGAAAGTTTTGGAATAAGCAATCTCAGTTCGCAGTCCTGGCCCTGGGTAGGAACCACTCCTCTAGACAAACCCTTTCATCTCTTGTTTGCTTCATTGCCCTTTGCTGCTTCCTGGAGTCCCATTCTTCTCCTTTGCCGTTTCTGATGCTGCTCCAATCTTGATGTCAGCAAGGAGAACCCTGAGCCTGTAAGAAAAACCAGTTCTCTGCCTCCTGAGTGCTTGCTTTGCTAGATGTACCCAGTGCTGGAGGTGGAGAGCGCTTAGTTGTGGTCTGGAAACAGCACTCATGCAAATAGAGACCTAAATGCAATTAAAAATTCAAGAGGTCTTTTCCTTCAGAAGTGTGTTTCCTCCTTCTCAGATCCTACTGCATGTGGTTTAATTGCAATGCTTATTGGCTGAAATCCCAGTAATTTCAATCAGACTTGTCAAGGGAACTACATCTACCATGTTCCTGGCATACATACGTGTAGTGTAGATGCTGGATCTCAAATCTGTGCTACAGACTTTGGTACAGCGCTATTTATTCAGTAACCTCACTCTTCTATGTAATTACAACCATTTGGGAGACATTTTCTGTAAAACTTGATATAGACAATCAGCACTTGACAAAATTGTCATTAGAATCATAAAACTGGATCTTTTCAAGGCTGCCCAGTGTTTTCTTTTACTAGTTGTACTATCGTAGTTCATTCTTCAAGAGTGAGGGAAGGGGGAAAGTAACTGGGTAGCAATAATAAGTTCAAATAATCTGAAATAACTCTCTGCCTTTATGGCAAAACATCTGTTCATATACAACAGCACCGTCCTTGTTCCGCATCGTTCACAATTTTCCCGTGTGACAAGAGGTAGGAACAGGTTGAGGGCAAAATGGCCAGAGGGCAAGAAAGCTAGGTGACATTTATCCTAAACCGCTCGTGTGCCTGCTGCGTGAACCAGGTGGGCAGTACACGCTGTGTAACGGAAGTGGAACTTTGGCAGGGGGTCTCTGGAGATCTGTATGTGCCATCTAATACAGCTATAAGCATCTGTGACAAATAGAAAAGAATGGGTGCCCATACTGCTATATACCTCATATATATATATATATATCTCCTATATATAAACATTGTATATAGCTATGCTATATTGGGTGCTAAATTGCAGTTAGCTTTGGAAGTAGAGACCCCCCCCTATGCCTGACATGTGTGCTGGGGTTACAAATAGATGTTCACTAACACATTAATCAGACATTGTTTACATATTATTTTTTTTAAACCCTTTAATGCAGATCAAAGTATTCACTTCCCCCCTGCTTATCGAAATGACTACGGTGAAGTATCTTTGACCAATAATGGAAAGACTAGTTTTCATGTACAATGGATTTTCATGGCAAAACAAATATATGTTGTTAACTACACTTGTGTTTTGCAATTGGTATGGTCTGACTTCATTGTGTGCTTGTTACGTGAGAGGTATTTTTAATGCTTTTTCTTTTTTTTTCCCTCTTAGAGGCAGTGGAAGAGTGGGTTTAAAAAAAAAAACCAGAGAAGCAGTTTTGTTTTTAGAACACTACAACAATATATAGAAGTGATAGCTGTGCCACATTTCTAATAGCTGGGTTGAATCATATTCTTTTCCTCTAATGGCATGCGTAATTGCTCTAGGTTTTCAGGCGTCCTTCACTCGCACTTATTTAGATTAGTGACTGATGCATTTCCATGGAAACCTGCAGCAGGGGAAAAAAAATCTCTTGGTACAGTGTGGAACTGAAAGGATGTGGGCTTTGAGTCTCAGCCTATAACTTGTGTAAAATAAGACTTGTTTGTGGTCAGCTTGGTTTGGGATTTTTTGTTGTTGCTGTTCTCTAAAAAGCAAGAGTTGTTTCCAGCAGCATTTTGTATACAAATATGGAAGACTTGGCAAATCCTACATTTCTTGAGAAGCTTCAACTTTTTGTTGTGTAGTTAAAATAGTACATTTTGAAATTAATGTCTGGGATGTTTCTCCTCGTGAGGATGCAGAAGCACACAAAACTCAAGTAAGCTGGTTAGAAACTATGGCTGAAAAGTCAAGATCCAAGAAGAGAGTTCAGTTTGGAGGTATTGTGTATAGTTTTAATGAAGAATGACTGGGGTTTGGAGTGGTGGTGGTGGTGGAGGGGGAAATGGAAAAGTTTTATATAGAGCAGTGACTTCAGTGAGTAAAATATGGGTACTTTAAAAAACTTTGCACAGTACTATACTGCTTTTCCAATATCTGGTACATTCTTCATATGCACTGCCTAACATATAGTATCTTTTTAGTAATCTTACTTTTAGTGCTTTCTTAGGAAAACTTTATTCTTGCCATTCCCAGCAATTTATTCTGATTTCCAGGAGTGTTTAAGGTTGCAACAGATCATAGATTTTCATCTGTGTTCTTTTACGTTGCTCTTACCTGTCCTCACAGTACTGAAAGGAGAAGTACCTTCTATACTTTTTAAAACATAGAAATATTTTCAGATCTTGCTGCTTTCAAACTGCAGTCATCCTAACTATTTTGAATGTAGATTCTCTAGCTGTAGCCTTTCAAAGCAACAGTCAAATTATAATTTTAGATGTGGCTGTTGTTCGCTTTCTGAAAATTAATTAGCCTGTGGTCTGTCTCTGCAAATTGTGTTACTTAACACAAAGTATCTCTAACTGTAACTATAGATGATTTTTACATTTTATATATTATATAATGTATATTATTTGTGTTATTCTAATAGCTACATATAGCTGTATCCATGTAAGATGATAAAGCTCGGTCGATAAAGTTTTGTACTCCAGTTTCCTTAAAAACAATCCAGTGTTCCTAAGTAATTTTGCTGTTGTGAGAGCTTTGTGTTTTAGGCACGCTCAGTATTGTGGCGAGGAAGGAGCTCTTCCTGCTGAGTGGGGAACCGTGCATGTCTGCAGCTCCTTCTTCCGCCCTTATCTTCCCCTCCTGGGTCCTGTGTAAACTCTGGTACAACATTGCTTAGCAACATTCTGCTCGTCTGAGCTATTTGTTCACTCCGACTGAAGTAATAAAATTAAATTATAAGTTATTCTGAGGCCTTTACAGTAGAAGTCAGAGTATTCCTCTGGATGTCTCTTGGCTTTTGGTAACGCGATTATTTGATCCGCAGTGAAATTCAGACTGTAAAGCCCATATACACAATCAAAACAGAGGAAGAAAAGAGATGGTGTGAAGACTTAAACTTTTGGCTTTTGCTTGATCTGTATTCGGTGCTATCTTGTTCTTAGAAATCATCTCCATTTTATAACATCTTAAATACCTGTCACACTGTCCTTACGTGATGTTAGGGGGAGTAACTCTGGCAAATTTGAGAAGAGCGTTAAGAAAAAGTGCAATCTATAAAGGTGAAACAGAGTGAGAAAGTTATTTTTTGAGACATTTTTACAAATGTCTGAAGTATTCCAAGAGAACTGAGCACTCCAGCTCCTTGACTTCAGTGTCTCTTGGTAAAGGAGAGGGAAATCGGTATGTTCTGCACAGGGCAAATGAGTTCTCCATATGGCTGATCTAGCAGAAAGTATTAAAAAAGCTCTCTTGGCATCCCCGTTGGCCTCCCAGGGCGGCTGGGGGCCTGTTTGATGGCAGGAAGAGGGGAACTACGAGTAGTTTGACTTGATAGCTAACTGCAAACCTGGCCAAAAGATGTTTGAAACCACTCTGTGTGTCAGGGAGTGTTAATGGTGAAAAAGATGGGGAGGTTCCTTGAACGTCTCGCGTATCTCCCATGCACAGCAGATGACGGCTTCTTATGTATTCAAAATTTTATCTATTATTGAAGTGAGAGAATTTGACAGATCATTGATCCTGAATATAGCTGGGGAAGATTTAGACTTGAATGAGGCTTCCGTAAGGGAGGAAATTGAGGGGAAACATTTGTATCACCATTGATGATAAAAGCCCATAATAACTCTTGTTGAAACTTGCTGTACATGAAAATTAATGATTTTTGAAATTGAATAGAAGAATGGCTTTTCAGGGCCTGTTTTTCCTAATCCAGCCCAAAATAGTTCTCCATCTGTTCTTTCCACCTTAGGGTGCAGAATGACCTTCTTCAAAGCAGTTGGTTATCTTTGTGTGATTGTAAACATGTCACAGGTAGGAATAATCTGTGTTACGCAGACTAGACCATGGCTCCTGCCGCACAAGCAAATGCAGAGTTCCTGCACAATCTTCTAATCGAGTTTCCCTAAATTTAAGGCTAAGTCACTGAAAATTGTTATCTGCTACTCTGTAATAACATTGACGTGAATATTTCTATTAGATTGCTATTCAGGTTCTTGTGGAAGATTTATAACCATGTGAAAATGATGGATTAAAATGGTTTCTGTTTTGTCATTTCTCATCAGAAAATAAATACCAAAGCTGGCACTCTAATAACTAGAACTGACCAAAATTAGAAGGCTATTCTGATGTTTTGTTGTTGTTCTTGTTGCTGTGTGACACCTAAGGATACCTGCAATAGGGAAAGTGGCACTTACTGTCACTTCTTGAATGTTTGCAGGAAACTTTCCATGGAGATGTATCTGGCACCTTCCCAGTGGTTGACTGGACTGATCCAGTCTCATGTGGCTTTGTGTTTGCTTCCAGCTGCAGAACTTCATCTCTTTAGCAGAAGTAAACAAATTCTGCTCGCGGTTTGGAAAATAGTGGTAACCATAAGAAAGTAGTATTTAATTAATGAATGAGATAGATGACAAGTTTTAAAATATGACTTAAATTTCCTTTTTTTTCTGTTAAAAGTATGTTTTTCCTTGGGTTTTTAGGTTGGGTGTGGAGCTAAAGCAGGCTTCTTCCTTGTGGGTGGTGGAGAGCAAATTTTGTTTGCCCTTTTTTAAAATTTTTTTTAAGCCCTTTTCTACTTTTAAGGGCTGAAAGTAGAAATATTTATAAACTGAACATTTTGTTAGTATACCAACAATGGATCTTGCAAAGTCTCCACTTTGCTCCCACCTGTGAGGATGTTATCACACTGTCTCTGTTTGCAGTGTGGTGGTTTGGGACTTTAAATTGTCCTTGCTGCTCACAGAGGTGTATTCTTGACTTAAAATGAATGACACCTACCAAAATATGGAGTGTTTGCTTAATGTTGTAAGTTGGGGACTGCAAAATTAGCATCTACTAAGTGTGAAAAATAAAATCCCACTATTAAGCAAACTGTTAAGCCAAGTTTCTGACTCCTGCCCTCTGTTAGAGGCCATCATTTTGGATTATGCCACTGTTATCAGTGAGAACACTGCAGTCATTCACTCAAATATTTGCAGGAAAGAAAGAAAATATGAAATAAGATGTTATGATTACAGACTTCGATACCACAAATCAGTTCCAAAGACTTGGAACATCACACCACCTGAGCTTTGTAGATGAACAAACCATCCTGACCTTCAAGATAAGTAATATTTGCAACAGATGATATTGCCAGCAGGCAGCAAATTAAGATTTCTTTGTTCTGCCTAAAATGGAAAAACAAGATGCTTTTATTTAGGTGTTCAGGACCGATTTAGGAACTGACAGTGAGAACTGGTTGTTATAAAGTATCCACTACGTATTGCCAGTCCGCAATAAAGGGTTAAGCAACGTGCATTGAAGTTGCTTTATTTTTTACCCCATTTTGTAAAACCAGCATGTTTCAGCAATGATCAGAACACATGGAAATGGACCAACTCCATGTTTGGTTGGTGGAATCTCTGAGGTCTGCTATCAGCCGAGGTCAACATCCATCTCTTTACCAGCAACGAAGTCTGTGAAGCCTAATAAATCTTCAGTCAAAGAGGAAAAAAAAATACTTCCTCTCCCAACTGGTTTCTTTTGATGACACCACCCAGACAAACATCTGCAGATGGTTGATTAATTATTCTGCTGCAGATGGGTTGTTAAATGAGGGGCAGAGGGAACGAAGGCCTGCGTAATCCCAAAAGGAGAGCTTCATAGGGAAAGACCAAGTTATCACTGTTGTGTTTTGGAAATATTCGGCAAATGAGGGAAAAGCCATGCAAGAATAAACTCTGTCTGCTGTGCCTGCTCTGCAAACAGATTAGAAACAGTTTGCCTAACACAGGGAAGTTCTGAAATAAAATCTACCTTAGAGGTTTGCCTTGATTTGAATGCACATATAGCTTTGCTTCTTCATAGGACACAAAGATGAAGTTAAATTTCCAGTCAGATTTAAACTTTAGCAACAGAATTGTATGCATAGCTGGTAAAGTTGTTAACAGAATACTGATTTCCCTCTATTCAGCTCTATAAGCCTTATTCAGTGTTAGAGAATAAGCAGCAAATATTTCGACAACTACATGCTGTTTTATTCAAGTATAAGTGAGGTTTTTGATAAATTTAAGGGAAAACTAATGACACGGGAAACCAATGTTCTTCCATAACTGCCTCTCCAGTAGATCGAATATGTGTATTTCAGTTATGGAGGTTTCTCTTGCAAGTAAACTTGCTGATTTGCTACATTGATCAGCCATTTCAGCATCTTTTGAGTAACTAATTCAGTGTATTCCAGCTAATCTTCCTCTAAGGATGCAGGAGTGAATCAACATCAGTTTTCCTTTCTTTTTTTAAAAAACAGGAGTTAACAAGTGGAAAAAAAAAAAAAAGCAGAAAAAAGCAGACAGGGGGACATCCAAGGATTTGCTATTCCAGTCAAGGAATCATCCTTGAGACATTTTTACGCCTATTCTGAGATCTGAAAAACTTCAAAAACTGTGTAAGATTTGCTATTTCTCAGCTTCAACTGAAAGAAAAATTGGCTGAGAGCACCACATCAACCGAACACTGGGATTCAAAAAAGTCATCTACAAGCTTAAAAAGAAGAAAAATGAATTATGAATTAAAGGTTTTTATTAGTTTACAATTTCTAATGCCTTCATCATGTATTTCTTTTTTCTGGATCCTCATAGTTTATCCCTTCTAATGAAGCAACAGTGCTGTTACTTCAGATTTGCAAAGATATGAAAAAGATAATTACAGTTTCTTCTGAGTTCCTGCGTGGTATATACCCGCGGATTTCGGTTTCATGAGTTTTAATACCCCTGTAATAGAAGCAGGCTGTACTTGCATCTATTGTCTACGAATCTTACGAATTCCTTATACATTCCAGTTTCAAAATTATCAATACTAACGTTCAGGAGGGAGGAAAATCCCAGTCAAGATTTTAAAGACAGCACATAGGAGGAACTAGCGCTCTGATTCCTTCAATGCAACAACTTTTGTTCTTAAAAAGCACGGATCCTATGATAAAATCGTTACAAATTCTCTTTATATTTCTTAATCACATTTTTACATTTTTTTGTACGGATGATTAGAATCCAAGATCCTACTCGGCTTGATTTGGAGGAAGATCCCAGAAGAGATCTTTTCTATAGCTCCAATGACTGCTCAAAGAAAGAAATATGAAATATTATGTTAAACAATTGTATCATAGGCCTGAAAATCCTTCTCACTTATCAAAACTTTAATGTACCGTATTTCATAGAAAATCCCAGTTTTGATGAACCTCCACTTTCTAAGGAGGGAAGGGAATAGGGAAAATAGGGAATCTACTGGAAAGGTTATTGAGACTTCACAGTATGTGGTATGAAGATTTTTGGTTTTTTCTTTTAATTGAATTCTTTTCTGCAGCAGAGTTCATAGTGTGTTTGTTATCAAGAAGGCCACTTGTTACTCGAAAGCAAAATGCACACTTAACTAGTAATTAGTTAAATCAGTAAAAATAAGAGTTTTATGCTTACAACACACAGAAAGGAAGGAATAGGGTAACTCTTCATGCTGCTGGCTTGCAAAATGTGACATTTATATCCTTAATCCATTGTTTCACACATACTTGACATTACATTACCATCTAAACCACAGCTTTACAAAGCTTTACTTATGCTGTGATGTGATAGTAACACTGTGGGGTCGATTTGTAGTCCATGGCCTTTGTGTGAAACAAGCAGGTACTTAAGTTATGTCTGTTGTTCATTAATCTGGTCACATAAAATAGCATTTTTTTAACAAGCACATGATACAGAATTGTTTATCCTACAGCAGCATGGACCTGTGATGCAATGATGGGCTTATTCTATTTAATAGATGGGAAAAACAGGGGCTAAATAAGTTTTAGGATAAGAACATCCCCTTTAAGTTTGTTTTTGGAGACATGGTTTTGCTAACAAACCTGCTCCCTCTTTTTGCTTTTGGCTTCCTCTAAACCAGAGAGAATTTGGCATCATTTAATATGGCAAATATTTTGACTATGCATAGAAAAATAAATGCTGGTCTTAGTGATGTTTTCAATGCATATGCTTTTTAGAATCATAGAATCACAGGGTTGGAAGGGACCTCTGGAGATCCTCCAGTCCCACCCCCTGCCAGAGCAGGGTCACCCAGAGCAGGGGGCTCAGGAACGCCTCCAGGTGGGTTTGGGATGTCTCCAGAGACGGAGACTCCCCCACCTCCCTGGGCAGCCAGTGCCGGTGCTTTTAACCACTTCTTTTTTGTAGGATCAAATTTTGTTGTGATACTGTTGAATGAGTTTTAGGAAAGGCTCTTGAGAAAGGTGCACTGTCTTCATGCAAAATGAGTATATGGATAATGGCTAGCAAAAGTGCACTTGAATTGTGAACTTCTATTAACTTTATGTTATTCAACAAAGAATTTTAGCCTGCTTTTCTCAGCTTTGAGTAACTTTTCATCTAATCCTCAGCACAAATAGTTGTGAAAGCATTTTTTCCACAGGAAGGAGAAGACGGTGCAGAGGGAAAGCCTCCTCCCGCTGTTGGGCATTGCTTGCCATCAGGCACAGGCAGAGTGCTGTACCTGAACCTCTTTTCACACCAAACGTCTGTAACTGTCTGTTGCATTAGTGAACTCTCTTAGGTGTCATTGGGAAGACGGAAGGATGAGAAGCTTCATGTTTTGGGATGGTGCTAAATTGTTGAATTTACTGTGCCCAGCTGAAAAGGACTCGGGCTCTACTTTTTAATTTAATTAATTTTTATTAAGTTTGGCTTGAAAAAGCATTTCTTAGTTTGCAGACTTATTTCTTCTTGCTGGAAATTGGCTTAGAACAGACTGAAATAATTTCCTAAATCCTGTAGCATAACAAGTGCAGTGAGTAGGTTGGAGTAGCAGTATAACCTGACTTTACCGATCGGTGATACTGGGAGGGTACCTGCTGCTCTGTGTTGTCTCTCCAATATCACACATAAATTAGGCTGTTACACCTTTATTTCCTTTGTTCATCCTATGGACGTGTCGATCACTCTAAACCCTTCCCAGAGTGCTGGCAAGCAGTCTGACAACATACCCACTGGCAGATCAACCCCTCGCAGTTTCCTAGGAAACACGGCCGCCGAAATACCCTGCGAAGAGCAGCAGGAAGAATAAAAGGAATGAAGACAGTTGCTTTGGGATTTTTCCCCTCCCTAGTTCTTTACTCTTCCAAACAGTATCAAATATGTAAGCAGTCTACTACAAACAATAGTGTGGTGTAATCACGTTGTCTGTTGTAACATGCCTTCAATAGTTACGTGCTAATCACTGAAGAAATTAGAGCAAGAATGGAGTTCTCTGTGGATTAGAGTCCAGATTTTATTTCTTGCTTTTCATGTCAGTGATTTTTCAGCTTTTGATGATGTCTGCAGGCGCTGTTGGAGTCCTGTGGTCAGTTCTGAGGCTAACGCAGCGAAGCTACAGGGGAGTCGTATACATATTTCTCGGTTGAGGAAAGCCATCACTCCTCCTAAGGTGAAAGAAGAAAAGGAGAAAATGTTTTTCCCCTGCATCTTCTCAATGTTCACCTTTCTTCGAACCCCTATAAAGTACATTCTGGAACAGCAGGGTTTGAGTCTGTTGCTTACTGAAATGTCTGCAACAATAAATGATTTTTATAAAGAAAAAGCTAGGGCTTTATTTTTTGTATTGCCACTATTGCACAGGACAAATAGCTTCTTTCTACTGCAACTCCATTGGAGAAAGGACCAGGAAAAACCCTGCCACGTTATTTTGTTCCTTGCAGACTCTTCTATGGCTCTCATCATATTACGACTCACATTACTCCTAAATGGCACTTTAATTGTTGTGAATAAAACCTCTTGGGTGGTTTTGGGGCTTTTTTTGGTGTTTTCTTTTTTAGCAGAAAGTGGGGACCTGTGTGGTGATATTGTGTTGTTATAGAAAACAGTTTCAGTAGCTGTAGAAGGAACCTTCTTTTCCACGTAAATGGTTTTTACCCTATGACCGGCTATGCAGTACTTCGAGAGCCGAGTTGTTAGCTGTCACCTTTATCCAAATGCTTCATGCCCAGGTATGTCCTATTGCTGTGACCTGTAGATGGGTGAAGGCCAGTGTGGAGAAATTCTTCTAACCTACTATAGATATTAGGGAAAAATACAGTGGAGCATGTCTAATAAAATATGGGCTTCTCAAGAGATCTAGAAATTTCAAATGATAGACCAATGTACGTTTTTTTTCTGTCAATGTAAAGGAAACGATTTAATTTCGCAAACACTGGTATTTTGTTCCGCCTCCCAGAATAACTTTTGGTCTGATCCAATTAGATGCAATGACTTTTCATCTGTGGTGACAGATGTTCTTCTCAGTAATAATGCAGTAATATATACACTGCTAAAGAATCTTTTTCTGGACCTTCTTGTCTGTATCTTCTTGCTAGTCTTTTTGATCTGTCTGCAATCAAGTTGAAAAAGAAATCCTCAAGGGATTCTGCAGGTAAAGACTAAAGCCGGGATGATAGGGTTATTAGGAGGTGGTCCTAACTTGCTCCAAAGCACTCTGATTAAAGGCACTAGTCTGCAAAAAACCTGGGGACATAAGAATGGGTAAAAACCCAGTGAAACCTGGAACTAACCCCTTGGTGCTATTGTATCTGTCATAGTGCTACTATGCTATTACATGGCTTGAATTCAGGAAAGCATTTGTTAAACAGTTGCCTACAACTTTTTTTTCTTTTCTTTTAGTATCCAGTCACTACGATGGCAGATTCCTGATCCCTCCCCCCCTGCTTTTGGATGTTTGTACTTATGCTGCGTAATAGGACAGACTGGAATCTGAGTCAGAGGTTAGGGAAAGAGGGTAATTAAAGAATTTCCACAGCAACCTGGGAAACATACCACTTAGCCTTGAGTTCAGGGATTTGTAGGGCTAATGGTTTCCCAAATAATCACTGTGAATGCGACTGCACACAAAGAAGTGGGGGGAAGCAGAGGGATGGGAGAGACAGGGAGCAGATACAAGCTGCAGCTGAAGAATGCTGGCTTTGCAATACTAAGTAGCTGAACAAAGCTATCTGTCTTACTGTGCCTTTCCGTTCCTCCCACCCACTTTGTATTCGTTAATAGCACTGAAATATCATGCTATAGAAAACAGTTTCTGCAGAAGAAACATCTGGCTCCTTAAGGCTCAAGCAGTGGCTTTAAGATTTCCAAAATATTCTTTATCATACTTTGGTTTTTTAATTGTTTCTAAGTGACTTCTGAAAACAGGCCGGTGGTAAACTCTAAGTGGAATCTAGGTTTCTGTTTTTCTTATTATGTCTCTTGATATTAATCTGATTTTTAGGATTGTGTGAAAAAGAATGATCCTTGATGGGGAATAGACTGCAATTCATGTGGGTCACTCTATTCCACATCACAGCAGGGCATTAAATTTGGAAGCTAAACTTGTAAACTTAGCAACAAAGGCATGACCCATAAAATTCACTGAAGCCCTTACAGCACATTAAGAGGTACAGTCACACAGTGAGCTACTTCAAAGCCAAATCTCTTTGAGCAGCTGTCATGTAGCCTTGGGTACCATTGCTGCTCACTGCACTTACAGCTCTTATTTCTGGGAAATTCCGAAAAAAGAGCATGTTGTCCTCCAGCCCTGCCGTTAACGTGCTGGCTGGCTGAGCTTTGGTTGTGTCTAGGTGGGTGTTAGGTGAGTCCTGGAGCAAGTGATGTCCTTTTTGGGTCTTCCAGAAAGGCAGGAAGGTTAGGGAAGTAGGAGCTGGAACCTGGGGTAAAGGTAAGGCCTCTTTGGCAGAAAATATAGGTTATGGGTGAAGGACAAAGGAATAAAATAAGCCAATACAAAACTATCAAGTAGAATTCATATTGTAAAAGAGATTTTCTTTGGCCGTGCTGTAGGATGGGGCTGGCTAGTCTCCACAAAATTCATATAAATGTATATATTTCTGTTTTTTCTTATTACTGCTTCTCTTGTATCTTGAAATTGGAGCACCACTATGAAGAAATAACTTCCTTACTCTTTTAGCCAGTTGCAATCTGCATGTATATTTTCAGCCATAATTCCACTGTGTTAAAGATGTATTTGTATTTATATCTCCAGCTGGGGGCATATGGGTTAGCTGTACTGGTTAAACCAAGGAAAGATGCGTTTTGTCAATCCTTCTTCCCAAAATCTGCCTCCCAGTATGTTCTTCTGTAAATGTTCCTTGGCCACGTTTAAAGCCTGTCATCCTGCACCGATGTATTTGTTCTCTCTGCAGAGTCGCACTCAGTCATCTGACAGCACTGCCTCTCACAGTAATTTTTAACATTCTTAAAAGTTGTGACATAGAGATGGTGTACCTTCAGGGCTATGTCTGACTTGGAGAACTAATAAAATGTGTTTGGATGGAGTCGGGCTGTCCTTCAGTGAAAAATTCCTCAGCCATGCAGCTGAGAATTTCATGGTCACAAGCTAAAGCAGAAACTTTTCAATTTGCCTTTTGATATCTGTTAGCCTAACCTAATGTGATTGCATTTGAAGACCAAGCTGTATTTCCGCAAGACTTTTTTGTGTCTCAAAAACTATAGTTTCTGCATAAGTATATTCCCTTGAGTGCAAAAGCCCTATAAAAAGGGGCTGCACTAAAGATACTCCTCTAAGGATGAATGCACCAAAATGTTATTGTGGTAAAGGCTGAGTAAGGCTCAGAAAACTGATACATTTGAACAATTACTGTAATACATAAAGCTACCAAAGAAGGCTCCTTACTCTCTTTTTTAGATAAAGTTTTACTTTAGTTGAATGCCTCCTTGAAAGTAAATTTCTGTGTGTTTTCCTTTCATTCTGAAGAAGAATGTAACAATGAATTACCTATCTCCTCTACAATCCTTTTGTCCTTCCCTACAAGTGTAATTTACAGATATATATATATATTTAGATATATATACATACCCATAGGGATAGCCTTTCAGTGAACGGCTCTTAGATTATGCCCTTTGCTGTGCAGACTGAAGCAACCAAATTCAGGAGTGGCTTCTGTATCTTTCCCACGTGCTTGATTTATTGGTGCTCCTATAGGTACCCACTGAAAGGAATAAATGAGAGAGCATCTTTCCAGTCCTAGAGGAAGAGAGATGTTTAGCTCTGATGTCTGTTGTTCTATAGATGGAGTTCTAAACTAAGTACTCTAACTGTTATACGCATACTAAACCAGTGTCAACATTGACGAATTATAGAAATACTTTTGAACATAAAGTTCATAGTCCTGTAGGTTGATTTAATCCTGCCACCACTAGATGTGGGAGCTGCTTCAGTGGGATGGATGGCTTTTTCTTAAGAAATGGCATAAATAACAAATTTTAATATATTTGAGGTTTTGAATAATTTTTTAGTAGATGTATTGTTGCACCTTATTCCTTTGTTCTTCATTTTCCCCAAATACGGGGTTTGTTTCTTTTTTGTGTCACCCCATATATTCCTCAGTTGTTTGGATTGTTTGCTTTTGCTATATAATGGTAGTACGGGTTTCATAGCACTATTTCCTGTGAGATTTGATTGATGGTGATTAATGTGGGCATTAATCTACTACTTTCCCTCTACCCCGTTCTCCATTTGCCTAGTAAAATTACAGAATAGCTCTAGTTTTGTGTGTGTGCATGTATGTGAGTGTTTAACAAAAAATAGTTTGCATTCTTTTGGCTGTTTTTCCAGCCTTTCTGAAATGTGTAGCTGTTTTTTCTTCTTTCCTTCTTCCTGCGTTTTCCCTCTTAGTCCAAGCTATAAAAGAACCAAAGATTGGACTTGAATGGTTTTGCCACTGACAATATGGGTGGAACTTTAAAACTTGTGAATGATATGATACATGATCTACAAGATCTCCTTCTTTACTTGATGTGTATGATATGATAAAAGAATGTCCCAAATCTGAAGTCAAATTTTTTTTCAAAACACCTTGAAGCCATGTTAATTCACTGTAAGGGAACAAAAGGAAACACTTCTTTTTAACTGTGAGCACTGGAATAGGTTGCCCACGTCATGGTGTCTCCCTCCTTAGAGATATTCAAAAGCCGGTTGGACACGGTCCTGGGTTACTGGCTCTAGGTGGCCCTGCTTGAAGGGAGGTTGGTCAGGATGACCTCCAGAGATCCCTTCTGACCTCAACCATTCCATGTTTCTGTGATAAGTACTGTAAGTTTTCTTTTCTTGCTATATAGCAGAAAATCCACTTTGGAATTGCAAATTAAACCAGCATTTGATTAACAAATACAGGAGTATTATTAAAAGTTCTCTTTTCTTTATGCAGAAACACGAACAGATAGAACAAAGAAGCTCTTTAGACACTACACAGTTGGATCCTACGACAGCTTTGATGCTTCAAGGTAAGATTTTTTCTTTTTTTGGTCACAATCTGTTTACAAAACCTTTCTGGGTTTCATTTAATTGTTACTTTTTGTTTAGACTTTTGAGGGAAAGAGGGAAGCAGGTTACTAAACAGAGCTTCTCAAGGCATCATTCTACATCTAAACTGTTTTTTATCACCGCTTACTTTTTTCATATGGCATGGGTCTACAAAAAGAGTGAGTAATGAAGTAATGAGTGTCACTCTTGTTTTCGTGAGTGGTGAACGAGATCAGCATTTCACAGAAGCAGTATGTTCCACCTGCTTCGACAGTCAAGGACCACTTAAGTTGTTGGATACTTCACAAGATCAGATCTTCTATATCTGTTCACAGAATCATACTCGCTGACAAGAAAACCAAAATAAAATTTTGTGATTTGTTGTTCTGAATGATGTCTTAGATCCAAAGTAGAAATCAGGCTGTAAAAAATGAGGGATTTAGACATTAGAAATTATATTATTTATTTGCAGTTTCTGATGAGTATTCGTGATTTTTAAGCAGGTTCTTCTCTGACGTGCATGTACATTGGAAATACAGCCCACTTCTGGTACAAAGAATGTTTTTAAAGCACAGAACCTCAGTTAGCTCTTGGTGTCGCCTTGTGAAAATTGTGGTGGAATACTGGAATCATTATGCTGCTTTGCTGACTAATTACAGCATATGGTTTTTTTAGTTTTGAAGAAAACCACCTTTTTTTGTAGGAGAATTCTGAAACGTGTAAAGCAACTATGGCAGAGTTTCATATAGCAAACTATTTTTCAAAAAAGGAAGGAAAATATATTTAATGTTGCTATTATTATGTGATCTTAATCCTTGTTCTGAGGGTCATGTGTAGTTTCTGTGCCAGTTGAACAATCTGGGGAGGGAGAATGGAGTTGAAGTCAGCTGAAGTAGTTTGGACACCCAAGATGTCCTGTCTTCCTGACGGTCGGTGTGTGGAGCTCTGCGAGGCAGAGGGCCTGCTGGTTGTCTGCTCCCTACAGCCTATAAATATTTGGAAAATATCTAAATCTGCAGTCCCTTGAGTTGTGATTTGAAAGAGCGTTGCAGTGTTGGATGAAGAGGCAAGGCTTGGTGACACGGTGGGGGAAAGCACAGGCTCGTGGGTTGGCTACAGTCATCCTGTCTTGGAGGCTCTGGTCTTCCTGGTACGGTATACGGTTCGCTATAGGGCATCAGCTCTTACTGCTGTGACTTAGGAACAGAGAAACCCCATTTCAGCATCATCCTTATATTCCACTGCCATGATCAGCCAAGCTACCAAGGCTTTGTGCACTGTTGGACAGCAATGTGGTTGACGGGATATTCTAATAATGATAAAGCTGTCAAGAGAAGCTGTTAGTCTGCACAAGAAACACATAACTGTTCTGCAAAGCCAGCTAACTGGTTACTAATTGCATTTTCACTGAGCAGAGTGGGCTTTTCACAACATTTTTTTGAGTGATCATTATTCTATGAAACTCATAGCCTTGTCTACATATTTCAGCGTTAATGGATAGGATTGTTTCTGTCAAACTAAAAGCTGCGGCCACAGCATGTTGCCTCAGAGATACCCAATAGTCCCACTTGGAAACTTACTCCTACTTTCTAACAAATGATTTTTTCATTTGAAAGTGTCACTACTATCAATTTTTTTTTTTTTTTTTTAGCAGGGGGGATGGTGTGGTGGGAACTATTGATTCTAAAGCATTTGGAGGAACATGAGGAGGAACTTCTTTCCCTTGAGGGTGGCAGAGCACTGGAACAAGCTGCCCAGGGAGGTGGTGGAGTCTCCGTCTCTGGAGACATTCAAAACCCGCCTGGACGCGTTCCTGTGTAACCTGCTGTAAGGTGGCCCTGCTCTGGCAGGGGGGTTGGACTAGATGATCTACTAAGGTCCCTTCCAACCCTATGATTCTATGATTTTTTTGTTGTCCTTCTCCCAAGAAAATTCAGGTCCGTTATTGGGAGGGAGCAGTACCATCTGCCTTTCTGAGATAGGCAGTACCCTATCGCTTAGAGAGGTTATTTTGAAAGCAGGAGGACAAAGACACGCTCAGACCAAGGGCTTGAACCTCCTCTCAGCGGTGCTCAAGTACATCTTTTAACCAGTGGGCTGTTGGGGATGAATGGATTAGACCCTCTGGTTTTAGCAAGTCATGGAAAATGTGTGAGATGTTTAGGGGGAAGGGAGGATGGCTGTTCCTTTAGTTTTGGATTGGGGTTTAGTTTTTCTTTTTCCTCTTAAGGTGTTGGGTTTGTGCAATGCAACAGCAAAGCTCTCAAAAAATTTACATCGCTTCATTCAGGACTACAGCTGAGCAGGAGAGTTTATCAGATAAAATGACAGGTTTTGTACAACCTTATTATTGAGAAATTAGGTATGAAGTATGCCTGCAATTGTTCCTGATTCTGGCATCGATATCTATTAATTGTCTGAGCAGTAAGAGAGAAAGCAACAGAGTTCTCCTGGCACCTTCTGAGTAAAGAAGAGTTTTGAAGAAAACTCAGAGAATCTGAAATCCAGTGGACCCATTTTGAAGAGTAATAGTGGAAATTAAGAGGGAGAGGTAGTGGATGGTAGAATTAATGGGAAATTTCAAGAAATACAGGAGAAAGGTAGACTTGTTTAACACACTTTAAAGTAGAGAAAAGTACAGTAATTTTAGAAATTTTGTTAAATAACACTAGGAAAAGTAAAAAAAAAAATGCTTTTGGTGTCCAGGTTTCTAAACCTAGTTAGTTGCTGGAAAACAAAAACTTGTTTCTCTGAGGTGCATATAATAACTTACTGTAACGATGTATTTGCAGAGAACATACACCATGATGAAAGTTAGACTTCCCTTGTCATCCCTTACAAGCATGACATGTAGTGAAATGCTGTTCTGATAGGTTTTTTTCTAAACCAAAATAGAGTTCGAGGACTTGCTGTCCTAAAATTGCAAGAGCACACAAAGTTGCATTTCAGATACTTGGCTGAGGCTGCAAATCAGCTTTTTGTACATCTAAATGGTAATTTTACTGGTGCTTACGTATTGCTGCTAAAGAAAAAGAATTTGCGTTTAAGAATCTGACTGAAGACTAGTGTTTCTTGTTCGGATGTACAGATTTAATTCCTAGCATGGGCTTCTTCAGGGAGGGAAATTGTTGAAAGAGGCAAACAAGATGTCAAACTAACAGCAATTCTCAATATTTCCAAATTTGTACTGCTTTGATTGCTTTCTCTGTTAGTTATCATTTCCTGTCAAAGATCGGGAAGGATATAGTAAAACAGATTTAACTGCTAGCAGCTAAATTTTAATAAACATTTGTATTAGAAGAGCTTTGAAACCAAAGTGTTCACAAAGCCCCTCCAGTTCCTTTCTGGAGATGATGTGGGGGAGTGAGGGGAAGTGTCTGCTCCCTTCTCTTTCTCTTTCCCCCTCGCAAAGGGCAAAAATTGCTGAGTAGAAACACTCTGTTCAGAAATCTATATTAATGGGCTTATTCACATGCAGGAAAATACATTGTACATGGCATTTTTCATCTTGAGGAAAATGTGCAGCTTGAGTAATGGAGGTTCATTAAATCTTATTTCAGCTTTGCATAAGAGATCAGTTATCCATACATTAGCACTTCAGAAAAATGGGTAGTGTGCTTACGAGTATGTAGAAAGGCAGCCAGACTTGCTTGCCAGTACAAATAGTCATTAAATATACAAATATAATATTTTAAACTACCAGGTCTAATGTATTATCTGCTTTAAGTGCTGATGGGATGCATTAATTCTTTTTTGTACAAATGACGTTGTCTCCTGCAGCTGTCATGCGCTGCTACTGCTGACATTCCTTTACGGGGATACTTTTACTATTTTATTAAAACCTTTTAAGAACTAATTATTTTCAATCATTTTCCTTTAATCGGATGAAGATCAACATACGTTGAAGGGAAGGATAGGCTTTGTTGCAATGGCATACATGTGAGAGAAGGTGAAGTTTCCTGTCCTAGCAGGAGCTCTTACTGGATGGACAGGAGGCCCTGGATGTTTGTCCCAGGGTGCAGCTCTAGAGGCTGAGGTGGCAAGTGGGACGGGCACAGTTTACTTCTGCCTCCCCAGATGGAACAACACCATGAGCACCCATGGTGTCAGAGCCCAGGAAATGCCGTGGCCCGAGGCTGTACTTGACTGACATCCCTTAAAGCCACAGAGAGGAGCAGAAAGCAGGCATGGAAAAATCATGGAATCATAGAATAGAATCGTAGAATAGTTTGGGTTGGAANTAGTCCGACCCCCCTGCAATGGGCAGGGACATCTTCAACTAGATGAGGTCTCTCAGAGCCCCGTCCAACCTGACCTTGAATGTTTCCAGGGATGGGGCTTCTACCACCTCTCTGGGCAACCTGAGCCAGTATCTCACCACCCTCAGTGTATAAAATGTTGTCCTTATATCTAGTATGAATCTACTCTCTTTGAGTTGAAAACCGTTTTCCCTTATCCTAAAGACCAGATATACCAACAAAGTAGCAAGAAGATAATGTAAGGCTGCTTTGACCTGTCTCTGGAATTTTATGTCTTCCATGTATTTGTGGCAAGCGGTGGTCGAGACGACCATGGGACACTGTCTTTGAGAACTGGGGGAGGTGGATACCATTGAGTTTGTTAGGAAAAATGTTTGGTTTGGTCTGTCTTGTCTAGGCTGGATGAACAATATTGCTGCCAGGAAAGCAAAAGCTTCCAAGTATTATAAATATTCTTCAGAAGTTTAGCTAAAGTTCAGGACTACCTTTCATTCAAAAAAAATTATTTGTAGGTCTTAAATCAGCTATTTCATGGAGTCTTCTTTCATCAAGGTCAAATTACAGTTTAGTAACAGAAATTATTGTTAAGGCATAGAATGAATGCTGGAATTTTAAAAAATTCTTTATTTTTTAGAAAATTAAAAATAAGGTAAACCTTTAGAAATTATATTTTTTTTTATCTGATTTGTAACTGAAGAGAGGGAATTGGTTGATTCTTTTAAGATAGGACAGTGAATTGTTCAGTCAGGAAAATCAGAAAAGACAATACTAAGTTATTAAATTATATTAAATCAATTAGTTGTTTAATTTCAAATGTAAAATGTTAGCACCTTTTTAAATGTGACTGGTGACTTAGTGGTAACTTAGTTTTCATACTCTGGAGACATAAATAAATGGGCAATATTGGCACTATGTAAAGATCATAAAGTTGATTTGATGGAAAACATGATCCAGTTGCCTTCATGGATTTGGAAACTTTAGAATACAGGAGTGGAAACTTTTACTGCTGCATTAATCACATCATCTCCCTCCCACCCCCAACAGAATAGTGAAATAGCAAAAGTCAATAGCATAATTGAAAGCCAACTTCAATGCAATTTTGAAGTACGCAATGTAAATGTAAGGTTTCCTACCTCTTCTGTGTCTTCGCTTTCTTCACAGTACGATCGACTTTCACATCTTTTGGGGTTTTTTTCCTAACAGCTTTAACTGGTGCTAATCACTGCATGGGAGAAGTTTTCTTGGTGCCTTTTCTTGACATCCTATGGCTACAGCAGGGTTACTCAGCTCGCAGGAGAGGATGTAAAAATAACCTTTTTCAAAGGCTTCTTGTCACAAAGTTAATGACGGGACCAAATTGATTTGCCTTCTGCTTTAGTTCTGTTTTTCTGGATGAAGAAAAAGAGGAAAATTGGATAGTGTAGTCTGGGAGGTATGTGTGAGAAAGCTTAATTAGAAGCTCAATTCATTAACCCTAGTGTCCTTACTTGGAGTCAGGTGGCACCATCCACGTCTCATGAGGGTAGAAGCTGACAGAAGCAACTCCTCACAAGCCAATTTACATACAAACACAGACCAAAAAAGAGAGATTCCTCTCAGCTGTGTATGCCAGCAATTCTCTGTTGATGTTGCCATCCGTACTGTCGGATAGAGCTGTATAACCTTTAATCCCGGACAGCTCAGAGAGATACTTTGGCACAGCCGAAGCTGTCTACCCCCGTAATTCAGCATGCTTTGTAGTGCCTTTTATTTTTCAACCCACAGAATCCACCTGTTGAATACCTCAGTCTTTGTCCCAGAGTTGTGGTGTAAACGGTGCTGTCTTAACAGTTTGAGCATTAGGTGTGTTAGACAGTAATTACCCTTCTTTCAGTGGAGGCTCTCAATTTGATGCAGAAATACTTTCATCTACTTTGATATGTGGTTTCATGTGGGTATTTTGCATAAATTGATTGTCTTCTTTCTGGAAAAATGCAATTATTCATGACTTCAAATATCTATTCTAAATGGATGGAAACCTTTTGAAGAATTCTAGTCGGTGCAAGTGGTGAGGAAGAGGGATAAGGGACCTTTGCCCGGTTCTGGCTCAGCGCTGGTCCCGTTCCCATGTTGCGGTGACTCGGGCGTACGTACTCCTGAGCGCTGCTGCTTCTGCGCAGCCATCAGCAGCAATCTGTTAAATCCTGGCAAACAGTTCATTACACAAATTGAGGGAATGTATAAGAGCTGTTGTTATTTTTTTATGTGCTGCTTGCCACATTTTCATGTTGGTTCTCCCTAGGCCTGCCGAACAGCGAGGGCGACGCTGAGAGAAGTGAGATTAGGTCTTTCTGCATGGACATAACTGACTTTTTTTGTTCTGTTGGATGGCACCAGTTCCACTGTACTAATGTTTGTGGTGAAGTCTGTGCTGGTCAGTTGGTCTCGTGCAGGAACTGGAGTGAGGATATTGAAATGGATAATGTTCATTCTTAAAAAGAAATTCATGATTTCTGTTAACTTCATTCTGGGATTGATACACTGATAAGAAGTTGAAAGTGATTTTACAGTTCTTCTTAGCTGCAGGCATAGGTTTTAAACATAATTCTTGTTTTCCTTTTCTGTAGTGGAGAGAAGTAAAAGCAGTAGCATTTTAACTTTTTTTATATATACATAGTTCAACTTTTGTCCGGGAGATAGTAGCAAAAATATCTAAGTATGCTCATACTTGTAGTGTATAATAATGTAATGTATATAAAATAGATATAACCATGTGATATAGTGATGTCATTACATCTGAATGCTCCTTGAGGCTTTAATGATTTAAGATCTCTACATTTGTGATACTCTTTCAGGCACAGAGAACAATCAGCACCAACCAAATTATGGAAAACAAAGTATGTAACATATGTTGTGTGCATGTATTGTTACTTTATTTCTAAAGATATTTTGTTGGGTTTGCCTGATGCCTGTTCTGAATTAATTAATTTTCTGTGAGTATAATAGTCTGATAGCACTGAACTGCTCTTAATGCATGAGGCAGAAGGACAAGGATAGCTCTTTTTTACTACCTTGTGCCTCATTAACTTGAAGGATATAATTTAATACAATTTGGAAAATTATATATGTGTTTAAGCAATAATTAAGGCATTGTAGATTTTGTGGAACAGGTGGAGATGCAAAATGTGAAGTATTTCATTTACAGTTATTTAATTTCTAATGAAAATGATCTTACTTGCTAATAAACAACTTCGCACTTTGCCTCCCCTGCTGTTGTGTGCTGCCATGGCTGGGCTTTTAATGTTAGTGACTACAGCAAATATTTAAAGTAATTGCTAAGCTAGAAGGTAAAAAGGGGGTGTGTGTATACGTATTTGAACCTTTCATTGAAATCTGTAGCATAATTTCACGAAGGTGCAATATTAAAGTATAATACAATTACAGGAAGGTGCAAAACTATATGGTGAGTGGTCAGAGTTTCCATGAACTTATAAGTCCATTTTTAAGTTCTTTACTGCCTTAATAGTGAAGTTTGTTTAAAGCACTTTAGTAAGAACCTGCTTTTAGGAACTAACGGTTTTGTAACTAATGATTAAAATTTGTCAGACATTTTCTGGACTCGATGTTTGCCTAAATTTTTAGTGGTAAGTATTAGCAAAGACAGACCAACAGTTTCCAAGTCCAAAGTTGAAATATATATAGAGAGACATCACTTCCCAAATGTAAAAGTAACATGTTCTTTCTGAGAAACTTTAAGGATCTACCTTTAGTGCTAGTGAAAACCTAACTGGGTAAGTATGAGTACAGAAGGTCCTGATTGCAAAGGCCATGATTTGGTGGATGTGCAATTTCCTGAACAGCAACTGATACTCTCAAGCTCAACAGTATTTTCTCTCTAACTCCTCCGACCAGATGCTGGAGGACAGGATGGATTTAGATGTCAGAACTGAAAGCGGCAACCTGTGTCCTGTGCATAGGGAGAAATAAAGCTTTCTAAATCAGAATAAAGTAAAACTAACTAACTAACTAAATAAATAAATAAATAAAGGAAACGACAGAAGGTGAGGACAGCAAGAAAAGATTGTGAGGGTGTGATACCAGGTTAGTTAGAAACAGGAGCTACATAATTAGATGCAAGGATAGAGCAGAGGAAAACAGGAGATTAAAATATTTGTTTTCCGGGGGAAAATAGAGCTATTAAATTTCTAACAGTTAGTGGTTTACATTCCTGTCTCCTAGCCTCCACTGCGGTGGCTTAGCTTCCTCTATGTGACCTTTAATTCCCTGCCCCACTGCACCTTTAGCTGCCTTCCTCTCACCTCACCACTAGATGAGCAAAACCTGACATATGGTGCCGCTGATTCTAAGTGATGCATTTTTAAGTTTTGGCAGGCCAAAAGGAACAAATTACTGTTGAGCTCGCACTGTGGGCTTTCCTCCAGTGGGAACAATGATTTAAAACACTTTTTTCTTTTTCCTTTTTCCAGCCAGATTTTCACAAATATTTGTTGCATTGAATTTCCTCTACAAGGCAAATTCTAAGGGTGACTGGCGGGCAATGTATGTCTTTTTTTCCTCTTAAAAGAAGAAACTATTGGGAAGTCAGAAAGGGGTTGACTTTCTTGCTCCAGGTAAAGCTGGTCACTTCCACTGTGCAAAACCCAGGGGTGACCGGAGGAGGATGTCTTGTTTTGTCTTGGGGCAAATAGATGTGCTGGAATTGTGTTTCTTTATCATTTGGGTGGGGTCAAACCATACAAAGAGGGACCTGGAAAAGAGCAAGTAGTAGCTAGTGTCAGGGTGTTCACTTTGAATAAAGAAGATCTGGGCATGAGTCCCATGTGTGTTAGACTGCTTTGACTTTAAAAACTGCTTCTCTTTAGTATCTTTATCAACGATCTGGACAAGGGGATCGAATGCACC
>VXBO01004010.1:292582-302668 GCA_013400135.1 Rhinoptilus africanus
AGAGGAAACGGGTTCAAGTTATGTCAGGGCAGGTTTAGATTGGATATCAGGAAACATTTTTTCACTGAAAGGGTTATTAAACATTGGCACGGGCTGCCCAGGGAGGTGGTGGATTCCCCATCCCTGGAGGTGTTTAAGAAAAGGGTAGATGTGGTACTGAGGGACATGGTTTAGAAGGGGTTTTTGTCAGGGCAGGTTAATGGTTGGACTTGATGATCTTAAAGGTCCCTTCCAACCTCACCGATTCTATGATTCTATGACTTAAACCCGTACCTTGTATTGCTGATGAATGCCAAGAACATGGAGCATAGAGCGATTCTCTATCCAAGTCTTTCGGAACTGTTATTCTTTCCCTGAGCCAAGAGGCAGATGCTAGCTCCATCCTCTGAGGCTGTGGCATGCAGGTGGGGACGGTAGGTTTGCATGATTGGCAGATATGCCAATTGAATAGCTGGGGATATTGCTGGGGGGGCTGCTCTCTCTGACATCAAAGTTCACCCTGTATTCTGGAGAAAAAAAGTCTAACAAGGGCTTAATTTAGACTAAAATATTTCAACAAAATGTTTGCTTTAACGGATAAACATTTCACTAATAAAAAATAAACTAATTTCATGGCAAAATTCTGAGCAGAAGAATAGTGAATGTGAAGTTAAATATGTGCACTAGGAAATGGTGGTAACTGCATATTTAGAAAAAAAGACTGTCATCCATGTGTCTTGTAATTTCTCTGGTTTTTTTTAAATTAAAAAAGCATATTGGCACAGATAACGTGTCTCAGAATTAGGAGTTTAATGCTACGGTTGAAAACTAGGGCTGATACTGAGTAGATTGTGTGATCCTGTAAATTAGCATTTCAAAGACTGATAGCGTAGCACTGTCAGATTTGTAAAAGAGTTGTAGCTACAGCAGAGGTGATTTATTCCTCTACAGTAAACACTTCAGATATCATAAATTCTGAAGTGCACTTAAAATTAAACTCTGTGCATCTTAAGTTAGTCACTCAATTGAGTTGAAGTGATAAACCAGAAGTTTTACCCTGTCTCCAGTACTTACAAAATAAAAGCTTCATCTTTCCAGAAGTGACACGTCAGTGCAACCAGCGAGCTCTAGCTGGACATTAAAGGAAAGAGGGCAATAAGGAGATTGCATTTCAACATTCCCTTAATTAGGAAAAGTAACAGCCAATTTAAATAAAGCATCGTGCTCTCTCTTCATCAGCTGATATCTTTAAAGTTAGGGATTTTTCACTGCTACCAAAGTTGTGGGCTAAACTGGCCTTGCTTTGACAAAATTAATGAAAATGATGTGAAAGCTCTTAAGATGGACATTTCTCAAGCTGTTTTGCAGATAAGCAAGTAAAATTTGGAGCAAACTTAAACTATCTCAAGTGCTTAGTGTAATTAGGGAAAGGGAGAGAAGGGAGAATGTATTTCAGAAAAAAGGTAGAGATGCCACCTCCTTTTCGACAATGAGATTGTAAAACAATATGGTGATTTGTCAGGATTTTTAAATCTCTCTCTCTATATATTTTCATATCATCTTATATCCTGATATCATCTAATACGTGCAAATTAAACGCTATTTGAAACCACCTCAATTCCTTTTCAGTAAAATCCTAGAAAATCTAAGTTTCTCATGCTATACTGTGTTTTTAAAGCTCTTGGAGAAGAAAAAAGTGGGAAAATGCTTTCAGAAAAACTTTCCTCTGTGCCTTTGTTAATAACTCACTTGTTTTGAGACAGAACTTGAAACTTACTTGTAAAATGCCTTATACTGAAGTGTCATCAAATTTTACAGGAATTTTAACACTGGTGTTTAAAGCACTTTACACTTCTCTACAATGTAGAATTTTAAGTGAAATACGTCTCTAAAACTGAAATGAACAGTCAGGTTTACTCTGATTTCTTGTGGTTAGAGCTGTATTTAGTTTCCAAGGAATGCAGGAGAGGAGGATGATGATTCCTCCTGCTCATCATAATGAACAGGGTGTGATGGAAAACCTGAGCGACCCCTTAAAACTAGTTGGAAACTCATGGTTATTACCAGTCATGAAATCACCAGTCTCTTTCTCCGATTTCATAATTTATTTATGTTTAGCTTTTAGTATGTTTAGACTCTCTGAATGTTAAGCTCACTTTGCCAAGCTACGATACTGTATAATGTATAGTGAGTTTAGTAATTGTTATAAAGACCTGCAATGTCAGACTGCTACCTTAAAGGGCTTGTAACACATTGTAAAAGTGTTGATAAAACACTTTTTTGGTCCTTCGTTCATTTTTTAACTGAAAGTGTGACTGAAGTGTATTATAGGAAGTCCAATCAAGAGATCCTGAGGAAGGCCAATCTGATCCCCTGTGTTTCCATGGGCTGTGCAGGTGCCAAAGCATGATGAGAAAACTGTAGAAGAAGGGAATACAGAGTACCATGGATTTTTTTCAGTAAGACGGGGAGCAAGTAGCGCAGCTTGGCTGGGGGCTGCTGGAGTGCTGTGGGGAAGCACCAAATCTGCTTGTCCAGCTCTTACAACCTTCTCAGCTTTTGTGGCAGAGACAGGATCTTGGGCTCCAAGGATCAACTTGTGTCCAACCCAGCATGGTCGTGCATATGGTCCCAGTGGTGCTCTCTAAAATGGGAAGGAAAAAATTCAGAGTCCTATCTGATATATGCCAACTCTGAGATAAGCAGGGACTCATTAGCAAGCTTGCTGAACTAGTTCAGATGCTGCATCAGCTGAAGAAAATCGTTATTGTTATATATAGTTATGTTTCTGTACACTCATATCACTATCTTACACCTGGATTTACCTCCGTGGTTTGACCTTTGTTACTCGTCCTCTTTCCTAACCTTGAGCACATTCTTTTCTATGTTACTGTGGCTGTCTGTGATAATACTGACCACATTTAGCAAAAACATTTCGAAAATTATTGATTAAAAAAAAGCTGTATAGAAAAGCAGTGTTGTTACTAATAGCGATCATTGTTATTCCTTTTGTGTAAATACTTTATATGTTAAGTCGCTTATGGAAAAAATTCCTGTTTCTGTGTGGTTTGGTGGCAGTAGCAGGGGCTGGAGCTGCAGCTGGTTTGGGCTAGAAAAATACAAACCTAAAAAGAAAGGTGGATAAATATTCTAGTTTCCTAAATGTAAGTATGTGTTTGTACAGTCTGTTTGTTCAAGGCTCATAGTATGAGCAATGAATATTAATATTTTCATAGTGCAGGCCTAGATTGCTCAAATGCTTGATAATTACAACTGAAAATTGCTACTAAGTATCAGGAATAAGTGGAGTGTGTTGTATCCCAAAATACTAATGTGATTGATGGAACATCCATATGAAATGGTTTGAAGGACTCTGTGTTATAAAACTCTCATGTTCTGTACTAGAAGGGCACCTGCCTGAATGTTTCGTGTTTAGTTTTTACTTTGTTGCATGTGGTACTTGAACTGACTATTTATTTTTAAATACAGATAAAATTAATGAAGATAGAGGAATGAAGCTTTTCTTTTTTTTTAAGCTCACTTTGCCACTCTCCTCACCCAACAATGCTTTTTTGTTTTCTCCCTATCAGTGCTGATGGGAAAGAATAATAACGTTTCTCTTAAAAGAAGACTATATATACTCACTGTATGGTGCATATAATGTGTGTATATATCCATATATGGATATCCATATATCCATACATGTTGATACACTTGTATCCTATAGATATATAGAGAGGATCATGACCTACTATTGACTTTCTTTTTTTTTTTTTTTTTTCCTTCATATCCTAGCTTGGGATTTCTGTATAACATAAAATCATGATTTTACTGGATGATTTATATTTTCAGGAAGTTGTTTGACTTCCTGTTATGCTGTATCAACATATTATTTCAGTGGTTACAGTTTCAGCAACTTAAGGTGAAAACAGGGAAAAAAACAAAAGTAGTACTATCCAAATTAGTTGACTTGGGTGTTACTTCAGATTACCTACTCACTTCTCCACACCAAATACGATATTTAGTGTAATTAAAGGATGGATAAAAGAAGGTGGACTGATACACATACGTAGCAAGAGGAAGTTTTTCCTTGGTTCTGCGTGAAGAAATTGTGTAACTTCTTTGCACTTGTGTCATAAAACTTAATTTTTCTCTTTTAAAACCTTAATTTCTTAATAACGTTGTATAGCATAAATTCATATATAGCACTATTATTTCCTTTAACATAAGCTCCTTCTTTATAATTATGGTTAATCCTTTGGGCAAGTCTGTCAGTCTCAGTGCTGGAAAAAGTAGTACAACCTTTCTGATTTCCTAATTCTCATTGAATCGCTTCCTGGCTGTTTTGTTAAATTTTTTTGTAACTTAGTGAAGAACTGTTCATTTTTTTACCGAGGCATTCAAGTATTCAAAATCCAATAGAGACAGCTTGATTACTTGTTTAAAAGTGTGAATGAAACACCTTTGTAAATGGAAGGAGTTTTATGCCCTCTCAGCTTTTACAGTAGTCTGTAATTTCCTCACAATGCAATAGAGACCTGTGCAATGTAGGAACTGAGGAATATCTAAACGTCTTTTATGGCGTGTTCCAATTTGGCATATACCCCTTTCCTCAACAAATGAATGTCAAGGGAAAATATACAGCTGTGTTTTTCTAATCTCTGTGGTGTTCACTGAACTCTGTAGGAACAGCACCGATACAGGAGATCTGAAAAACAAATATATGGATATAGGAAGTGTACAGCAGTATTGCTGAAGCCTCCTCTCTTCGTTTCCTTTACTTGGCCTGAACGTAGCCAGCTGAGGAAGACATGGCTATGCTGACTTAGCTGTTCAGCCGTGAAGGAAATGTAAACTTGGCTGAAGAGAAACAGAATATGTCCTTTCTATTGCAGTTTGAAGCTATTCGCCACAAATAACAAAGCCTGAGAGAATAGTGCAAAGGTGGTGGTGCCGCCTACTAAGGAGTTTATCAACTTAAAGTTAACTGTTCTCCATTACTTATCAACCATCTGTTTGAATGTATTTTCCTACTGCCCTCTTCCCAAACACATCTTGCTATAAGCTTCCAGATAAACATAAGTTCTAAAGGAAAATCATTTAGACTCATTTTATATGGCTGAAATTATATTGGCAGAATTGATCAGTTGTACAGAGTAAGTGGTGTGCATGTGTTTTTGACACAAGGCAGGACAAAATATGTAATTTTATTTTTACTCAATTTTAATTTTACTGAATATATATATTGTGCTTATAGAAAGCATTGTTAGAAGGTGGGAATAAGTAGTTGAGAAAATCAAAATGTAGAAAATAAACACATGTTCTGAAAAATGGTAAAAACATTTCACCAAAATAGGTGGAAATTGTTCTTGGTTATTTATGTTATCATAAGAAACTACAAAAAGACTCTAACAAAGGCAGTAGCTCTGGGTTGTGAATTATTTGTTAGCCTAATAACCTGCTTTTGTTCAAAGCTATAGCATATATTTACCAAACAATTCTTAAGACATTCTTAAGACATGTTCGCCAATAATTGCAGTGCAGTGAAAGACATCATCATGTGAGGGAATCTCTTCATGAGACGACAACATGTTACAGAGAGATTACTATGACTATACGGTTGACTACATCATGCTGCTTCTGTTGGGTTGTGAGCAGTTAGGGTAGGGACCCATCTGTGTATTTTCCGATTTGCTGTGCAAAGAACCACTCTTGCTGGCGGAGCTAATACCTCTTGAACAAGTGACTGCTGTCCCATGTTACGCAAGAGCTGTGAAGGCTCTGCTGTAGGACCTACAGCTGGATGATCAATGCCTGGGGAACTTCAGCAATCACATACAGAGTCTTCATTAATCTTGAAGGCCTTAATTACAGTTCGCCAATTTTCCTGGAGTCGTTACAGTAGATGGCTATAAATAGTTAGCTTGACCCCTTCCAGCAATGACAGCAAAATATTTTTCCACTGGAAGTCTGTTATATCTTGCAGTAAGATTTGCTGTAGGCATCACTTCCATTTTATATGGTATCATAGATAACTTCCCAAAAAAGGGAAATATTTGGAGAGAACATTCTTTATGTGCTTTTAACTGGGATTGGCTGGCAGAACATGCAGTAAAGAGCTCCTCTTGAATAGATTGCCAGAATGCCCTTCTATGGGCTTGAACGTAACCACCATAAATTTATTATCTTAGCCTGAAAGGAATTAGTGCAGCTGCTTTCAGACGTTGTGTATAGATTTATGGAATGGTTTAGATACTGCTTTCTTGTGTCTGGCAAAGTATAAAAAAGGCATTTCCTTTATTGTTGGGCTGTGATTTGGTCCTTCTAACATGTAGCTAGCTGTGAATTCAGTGGATCTTTCAGAGACTGAAATGGCAAGAGCGCTAATGAGAGAATATAAAAAAGGTCTGATGCAGAGATCTGGATTTACTTGGCCAACTGAAAGAAGTGAACTTTGAGGTAGAAGGTATTCTCTCCAGGACAGAGCAAGCCATCTGACTGAAGGGTCTGTGGGCTAAGAAGGCTACTCACTTGGTTGTATAAATGGTTGTTTGAATCTCATGTGGGAGATGACAGATAATTTCTCTGCCTTGGAAGGCTGTAGTCCAGTTTGCTAAAGCTGAAAAGGTTAGACCTAGATTTTGTTTCTAGGGGATATACAGTTGGAGAAAATCAGGAAAATAATTCCTATTTAAATTGAGTTTTTCTCTGCCTTAGAGGGAGATTGACAATGTACCAAATAGCCATTTTTGTTTCCAGATAACGGTGATCAGGTCCAGTGTTGTTAATTCTGTGTGCTGTTTTCAGCACATGAAATCAGCAATGATACATGCAATACAAACTTGCCTAAACGTATTCTATGGTTCTGATAGTTTCCATGTCTGTAATTCAGTATTTTAACTTTTGGAGTAAGTCACGCTGTAAGATAGGGTGTAGTTATTCTAGTCAGGTAGCTAGGTTTCATGGGTTTGCCTCCATCAGGAACCTGAGCTTCAAGCTTTATTTTCTTCATACAGTTCTTTACGAAGGACTTGGCATTTCTACTTCCTTCTTCAAGTATTGTCCTAATGGGCTGGTAGCAAAGTAGAAATCCTTGCTGTCTTGAAAATCCTACACAGATGGTGGTTATTATGTTGACTGCAACAGTGCGGGGTTCAAATCTCAGGTGTCTGTCTGACCCTGGGTAAATCTCTTTATTTCCCTTTCTCCATTGGTAAGTCTAAAATTCTGGAAATTCTAACAGCTCCACACAATTCTCAAGCCTTAAAATGTTAGAGAAGCTACGTGAGCTGATGAACAAGTATGTTTTCTAATATATTTAGTGTTTGGATAAAGCAAAAATGATTTTATATTGACTTTTTTTTTGGCCTGAGGCTTTTATATTTAAGATTGTGCTTCATGCAGAAATATTCTGCACTTGATAGGATGTATTTCGCGTTTAACTTTGTATGTGATGAATCTTGGACTTATACAGCCCAAAGTCAAAGTAATGTGTGCCCTATTTAAGTAATGAGCTATTGATTTTAAAATTACTCATTTTATTAACATAATATGGAGCTAGTAATATTCTGAAAACTCGTCTCTGAAATGGATGCTGTTTAATTTCAGTTTGAGATGGGACAGAAATGGAGTTTAAGGATTTTACCTATTGAAATTTGGTGTGTCACAGACAGGAGGGACTCTCCAGCCTCATGTAGAGCCGTACACTGTACTCACAGCATCCTTGAAGAAATGCTTATTCCTCTCGCTTGAGCTCAGACATCTGAACAGGCTTGTAATGTAATGTTGCCTTTATTTGTCACGGGTAGCTCTACCCTCTATGCATTCTGTTGCTAAGTATTTACAACACCTTCAGGATCAAAGAAATGCTGCCAAAGGAGGCTCATTGTGAGAAATTTTGACCTACTTTTACTCTTGGCACTGCTTTGCCTGCCAAGACCAGGTAGACTGTGAACAGACCTTCAACATGTCCTCAGTGAAGAGGTCCAGTCTGACATTGAAATAAGAGAACCCTCTCATGGCAAAGCAAACAAAACAAATATTGCAAATAGTCAGAGGGTAAACTTCTACCCCCCTTTGCCCCCTTCTCTGGAGGACGCAAAGTGAGTTTGCTGGGAGAAAGAGTGTGGAGGTTGCAAGTTTGATTCATTTGTGTCTGCATGTTTGTTTTCCGTCCTTTTCCTGCTGCTAGTTCTTAGCTTTGCTGCTCTGGGGTGTGTGTAGAGAATCAATTTGCTCTCTGTGATTGCTTTAAACAACTTTAAACTGCTCATGCCATAGGATTATTGCAAGTCCCCTTCTCCTAGCACATAAATGGGAAGAAATGGCTACACACCTGATGTTTTTCAAACCTACATTTTTGCTTTACAGGCTACGAAGGGAGTTTTCCTTGTGTAGTACATGAGTGAAAGAGCATATTAGTAAGCTGTGTTTATCAAGTCATAGAGATCAGTTGGTATATTTGGTTACCAAAAAATCATGTTGTGCTTCTCCTCCCCTTCCCTTTCCACTCCCCGTTGCATGTAAAACACAAAACTTTGTAAAATTTTGGAAATTTAGTATTCCCACTTTCAGTGTCTAAATTGAAGTATAAAACTGGGTAGTTTGTGCAATAAATGTGCTGTACATGAAAAGATAATCATAGGTGGCTTTCATACTTTAAACGTGAACAGTCACAGGCCTCTACATTGGGATGAAGAGACCATAACTTGAAAGTGCCTGTTAATTTCATGAGCTGACTGTGAAAGGACCCTGGATGCCTGTTTTTCAGGTGTAGATGCCTAACTTTGATCAGGTGAATTGATCCCGAGTTTTCTGAGCACTGCTTTTGGAACTTCAGCCTTCTGCTTTTTAGGGAACGGCAATGTGAATTTGTCTGGTTTTGTCAATGGAAATGAAAGAATGAGAGCAAGGGCTGATGAGATACCTGGCGAATATGCTTCTGAATTCTTTACATCGATGGACTGCGATATGAGTGGGATCTGGGTAGGGGAGAGGAGGGTCGTTCTTTGAACCAAACACTTTCTATGATTAGGTTCTCAAAAGTAGCCTTCTAACTTCTGTTAAGCTCTTGATTGTTTACAAGGAAACTTGAAGGAAATGGCTTTTATTAATTTGACTGTGTATTAAGAAAAAGACTTGGGACAGCTTTACCATTGACTCTTCAGTGGATAAGTACAAAGCCTCATCTTGAAAACGTGAGTGGTGAAATGAAGATAACAGGCCAGTACTCTTGTAGGTTCAGTCAGTTTCTGTAACGTTAGGACATTGATGGAGGGCTTCAGCGCTGTAGTATGGACTCCAAGGCTTGCATATTCCATTCCACCCCAGTATCCCTGACCAGGAGTGTCTTTGGCTTTCTTTGGCTTTATCCTTTCCATAGCAGGGGTATTGATTGTAAGAAAAGGTAATGGCTGAACTATACGGTAAATAATAGTAAGTTGAGGGAGTATTCAAAAGTTGTTGGTACTTATGGAGATCACCCGTTGCTCAGAAAGTCACTATTGTGGTATTTTTAATTCAAGTGTTATTCCGTTCAGTGGTGTTGAAATACTTTGTAGTTTGGAAGACACAATTACATCATCACTTCGGCAGTAACATGAAGTTGCGTCCCCTAGTTAGAGTTGGAAAGTCACCAAAAGGATGATGTGTGTAATACATGAAAGATCTGGAGTTTGGAGCCTGTCCATTGGTGTCCTGATGTCATCATCCTTGTCTTTGTTCAGAGCTTTAAATAAAAAGGTCACACCAATTTTTCTTTAATTGGTTTCCTCCTCCCCTTCTGGATTATTAATGGCACTGAGGCAGATCCGGTCTCTTATTGTATTGAATGCTTTAGTGACTAGATTCTGTACAAGACCAGTGATAGCAATAGTTGGCTAGTAAAACAATTAAGAAGAGAAAAGAAAACTTGCTCATACTTCTTTCTGTCTTAAATAGTTTGGTAGGTATTTTAAAGCCAACCTAGCAGGGTGTTTTGCAATGCTTACTATTCACGAATACTTAACCTCTGACACTGTCTTTATTCAGAAGAATGTCTTGCAACTTGTGCTGTGTAATGGGTTTTATACCTAAAAAAGCATTCAAAAGCTCTCTCTTTTTTTTTTT
>VXBO01004010.1:304482-488781 GCA_013400135.1 Rhinoptilus africanus
TCTCTTTCCCCCCCCCCCCTTCCCCCCCCATTTTACATGGGTTCTCCCTTGCCTTGCTTGAGCATGAAGATTATTCCCTATCTTCATTCTTGGGACATCATTTTTGCTCTCCCTGTTCCCCCACCCCAAAACCAGTGCCACCATAGATTTTCAGTGTCCTGAAAGCTTTTCTAATTTTAGCTAAATAAAACTGTTTGGAGTTCTACTCGGAAAGGCAATAGCGCTACCTTTTAGCTAACCCATTGGCACGAGTTGTCTGTGCACCGGGCAGAGGTTGCTCCCTCTGTGTCAGCCCAACAATTGTCCCCAGATTTTCTCTGTAGCAGTGAGGGCACCTCAGGTGAAAGACCCAAGGACTTTTCTCCTTGTCTGTGTACGTGACAGGGAGAGAGAGAGGGCTGTTACAAGGCCTGCTGTGCCTCCTTTCCCAAAAAGTGATTTCTTCCGTTATTGTCTTTGTAATGCACATCTAAATCTAGAAGAAAAAAATTCAGTTTGATCTTTTTCATCCTTTGCCACCCACCCCTTCCACCCCCCCAAGTTCGGCTGGACGCTCTCATCTGGCTGCGGTACATAATTCATTTTTAGTTGGATGTTGCCAGAGTTACAGGCATTTTCCTAGGCATACCAAAGGGTTACCCGAACTAGTACTGAATATCCTGGAATACTCAGAATCCAGCTTATTGCCTCATACAGCTTGATTTGGTTTGTGTCAGTATAGAAGCATGTATTTTTCTCTCTGAATGGAAGACCTGTGGATTGCTATTGCAGAGAGGTTGCACTCTGGTCCCAGCATCTTGATATCCTCTGAGGCAGAGTCCTCTGACTTTTAGCACCCACCATTTTTTAACCATCAATATGAATGGCAAATAACAGGCCTGTAGTCAAGTGGTATTTGCAAGCACTCCGTAACTTTCTGTTTTTTAATGTGGTATTTATTTTTAAAGCTGACACACCAATTGAAGAATTCACCCCAACTCCAGCCTTTCCTGCTTTGCAGTACTTGGAATCTGTGGACGAAGGGGGAGTAGCATGGCAAGCTGGCCTGAGAACTGGAGACTTTTTGATCGAGGTAGGAGATGCTGAAATTTGATTCTCAGCTGAGGAAAGAGTGATGTTCCCTGTGTAGAATTTACTTTGGAAAAAGTGTGTGATGCTTCTGACTAGCATGTTCAGTGGACAAACACCAATAATATACTTCCCTTCATCTATTTTAACATCTCATGCAGCGTTTAGGAAAGCAGTTAAAAAGAACAATGCTCAGGTTGGCTGGGAATTTTATGTTTGTTCTTTTTGTTGGTTGGGAATACACTGTCAGAGGAATTTGGGAGGTTTTATTCTTTGCATTATTGATTTGAAATTTAGATTCATTTCAATATTTATTGTAGGCTGTCAATGCTCTGGTCTTCTAAATATTTTTACAGAATCACCAAAATTAATGACTTTTTATGCTACTATTTCTGCAATCATAAATGTCAGTGGTCTAGTGCTGTTTAAAAACCATGGAGAATAAAGCAAATTGCTTGAAATTAAATATTTCCAACAGTGCACTGTAAATAAAGTAATGCAAAAAATAAGCAATTTCAGTTACTGCAATGTAAATTACTTTATAAAAAGGCTATATTTAAATACGCTCTTCGTGCATAGCAAAAATGTCTTCAAGTGTTATATTTTGGAGGATTTTTTGGTTGGTAATTTAGGTTTTGGTGCTCCTTTGTAGTGTTACTGGGCAGTGTGCAACCAAAACATGATTTGGGATTTTCTCCCTCTTCCCCCCATAATCTTTTCATGACGGACAGAGTGATGCTGTGATTCTGTGACACGAGGTATTTGAAAATAGGTCTTTCAGGATGGATTGACCAAGACTTGTCTGTAAGATCTATGGATTTTATTTTATTTTTTCTTCTTCAGGCACATATGTGTTTTGTTAAAAGTATTTACTGGTGCTACAACATTTATTTCTGCAGAGCTGGCCTTTACATACAGCAGAGGATATAATGTGCAGCTTTAATTTGTTGTGTGTGCATTGAACTCCCATGGTGATTGAACTGAAATAGTTGCACCGCTTCTTCACATTATAACAATGAAAGAACAGGCTTTGCAGGCTTCTAAAGTAAATAGGCGTGCAGTTTTATCTGTGCCTTTAAAGTACATTTTTCTTCCTGTTTATTTAAGAATTGGCATTTAGCAAACTATTAAACAACAGCTTACAAATTGTATTGATACGTTCTCTGTGCAAAGACGGTTTGACAACTATGATTATTGGCGTTAGGTGGGCTTTTTTTAGAACAATGGTTCATTTTTAGAAGTTGTTTTCTTGTTAGGCTTTTAATCTATAGGAAGTGTGAATAGTCTGTACTGGCTGATGTCACAGATAGGTTTGATGGTGAATAATGTGTAATTTTATGGGGAGGGTTACAGAATGATAACTGTGCATATGGATTCTTTTAAGATCTCTGAAGGGATGCAAGAAGTCTGGGATAACTGATTCTGCTCAAAGCTTTACTGGTTTTCTGGCAAATGAAAGAAGAATTATAATTGATTGTCCAGACAATTTACTGCTAGCCTTAGCTTAGAGGCGCAGTTAAACATGCACGTGCATTGCTGAATCGCGACATTAATCCCCACTCTGTACAGGCCAACATATTTGTAATTAATTCGGAAAGAAGCAGTTGTTACATGCAAATCAAATCCATTTCTGTGTAATTTATGTTCATCGGGGTTATTCTGTTCTGAATTTTGCAACTTACTTAAGAGGATATGGTAAACCTGAGAAAACACAACTTTGCTGTTGCAGAAGATTTATATGTTGGAGAAAGGTTTTTTTCTATTTTATGAACTGCACGTGCAGTGCTCAATACACTCTAGCGATAGAAAGCCATCTTTGAAGATATTTACACTGATGCAAAAGATACTACAGTTGAAACAAATGACTGGTCCACCTGCCCTTCTAGGAAAGCCGAGCTATTTTATTTCTTGTGTTAACTGAGCAGAATTACATGTACTAAACATTGCGGTGAGTGGTTCTCGTAACTGGCATAGTTACTCTGGCATATTGTGAAATGATTTCTCCCATGACTTCAAAGTTTATACTGCTGTGTGTAAGTGCCACCTCAACCATTTGTAAGTAATATAATGCATTTATCATAAATGTCACATGAATAATAAAAGAGTTAATGGGCAACTAGGATCCTAATTAGTGCCATTTATAACACTCGCAGCAAGTGTCAGGCTTTAGGGGGGGTGAGAGTCCAGTTTGGCAGAGGGCAAAATGCAAGGGAGAGCAAACGTTACCCTCTTGCTCGAGGAGGTTTGGTGGCTTGGGGTCATGGAGATGAGGAGAATCTTTTCCCTCATTCCTCACTAGGGAAAGGCAGATTTGACAGGAAGATAGATCCTTTTTTTTGGAAGCATGTGAGTAGGTGAAGAGAAGGCATCATTTCTTCATGTGTGATTGTGGTCTCTGGATCTGCTGAAGGGGGTGAAACTTCAACAACTGCTACTGAGCATACTAAAGTGGTTCAAGATTGAAGATGGTGGGTGTTGAGCAGAATAAATAAAAGATCTATACATAAAAGGAAGAAGAGGTGTTGTCTTATTTCAGCAGGTAAACAGGATAGATATCAGGCTGGCACAGGTTCCTTGGAGTTTTCATCAAGTTTGCAGTTTTTCTGAAAAGCCACGTGATACTGATTTGTCCAACATGTACAATTAATTTTAACGTGAGATTTTAGAGATGAATGTTAAACTTGCCTGTAGGAATAGTGCTCACAGATTCTTCATTGAAATTTCTGACAATATATGTTTTTTCTCCTTGCTTCAAACACGTATTTTTGTGATAAAAATTGTAATGTGCACAGTGACTTTTTTGGATAGAGCACAAATGAGACGTACTGGAAAAGCGCATGAGTAGTTTTAGAGCTGAAACAGTTAGCTGGCGACAGCTGTCATTATATGTGGATTTTCATAAGCAATTCCACAGTTGCTGATTCATTTTATTTTTCTTAGCTTTGATAAACAGTCAGAAATGGAGTATGGGTATGACTTGGTTGTTATAACTGAGAGAGAGTGTATGCCTTGCCCTATTTTTCACTTTTTTAGTTGATGTTTTCTTGAATCTTGGGATCTGCCCAATTAAAAAGACAGGTAAAAGCAAAGCAACATATTAATAGTGCAAGTGCTATCAAACCGAAAAGATTACGGTTTCCATTAGAAGGGGATTTAAAAAGCTACAACCATCATTAATGTCTACACCAGTTCTGAAGCCATTGTAGATCACTGTTAATTCCTCAGAGTGACTGGATTTCAATAATACACCTGTTCAAGTTTGGAAATGCTTGATCAGAAAAAAAAAAAAAAGAGCCATAAGCTGATTTGATTTGTTACTTGAAATATTTGCAAGAAAGAAATGTATTAGCTCTGACTCCAAATCTCTTATTTATTCATCTCTTTGATGCCTGACCCTTTGTTACCTTTGTTTAGTGTAGTCAAACTAAGCATAAAGAGAGGAACCATTGGCTGCTGCTGTTCAGAGTTCTGCCTTAAAACACCACTTAAAGAATTCTTTAAGTTGGGGTTGTGTTTTCTTTTGAGATTTGCTTTGATGACATATACATCCTTGAATGAAGGCATCCATTAAAGTGGAAGAGGTTTTTTAACTTAGAATAGGATCTGGGGTTTTTTTAGTATAGATAGTTACATTTAAATATAGACTATTTTACTGAATAAACCCCCAGTGGATTATTGTTTGTTGCTGTTGCACCCATGAGTGTGCAGCTGTTTTGCAGGTGTTGCGTGATGTGATGTGATGTGTGGGGATTTTTCCCCTGCCAGAGAGCATATCTCACATCAAACAATGAGGTTGTAATATCAATACTTAGAAAGTGAAACTCATTCGGCAATACTTTAGCAGAATAATGCATTTCTTCATCTCTAAATGAGGCATTGCAGTTTGCATTATTGTGCCATAAAACCACTTATTTTTCCAGATAAATTGAAATGTTATTGTCTTCAGAATAGGGTGGCTCCTTATTTACATTCCAGTTAAAATGTAAACTAGATAAACCCAGTGTATTACCCATCAAAAAAAGAGGAAAATGGAGGGGAAAAAAAAAGGCAAAATTCAAGATTTGATTTGAGAATCAAAACCAGAGATGGTCATATAAGAAATCTCATCATTTTGCTGCAGAACAGTTCAGTTGGTACATGTACGAAACCATGTAAAATGGTCTGTGGTAAAACTGCCTGCATTTCTTTATCCTCAAGGGCTTGTGGAATTTATTAGTACAGACTTGTCTTTAAGCTGTGATAGGTGGAAAATAGCCGTCATTTTATTACCAGCAGCATTATTTTATCATGGTATTAGATAAAGATATCTGTCCTCTGACTGTATGTAGGAAGTAGCAATAAGCATTTAGGGAGACATTTAAAATAGTTAGAATTTTTTTTTTTTTTTAAGTACACATGTGAGCAACTTGAGATTCTTCTTTAACAAAAGGTTAGATTTTTGTTTTATTCCAGTTAATGCTTTATACAAACCTCAAAACTGATCTGGAAAGCAAGCTTTTAACTTTGTTGCTGTAACTTAGACTATAGTCATTAGAAATCCTTTTGGCAAGCATAGCAATGCCATGTCTTCCATTTGTATTCAATGGCTGGATTTACAAAGTGGGTTTACAAAGCCATCTGTTAATGACTTAAATCCTTTCTGCAATAGAGAAACCTTCCCATCCTTAGGTAATCTTCATTAATTGCCCTGTGGCTGAGTTTTCTCTTATTCCTAGTGCGAACCTCGCTAGCTTGTGCCACCAGATATAAATCTAAATTTTTAGTTTGGGTTTTTTTCAGGTAGCTACATGGGCACCGTGATATTTTTTTCTCTCGGAAATAAACTGAGGCGCTGTTAGTGCCTTTGTAATGACATGGATTATCACATGGCTATTTTTTGCAGTTGTTTTCTGAGTTTGTTCGTATCCTCCCGGAAGTGTGGACGCCAGCTCGATGCAGTACTTAGTAAAAGCCTCCCTAATACTGTGTGTGGGAGAAAGAAATTGAAAACCTTATTCTTCCATTTTTGTATGCTGGCTTTACCTCTCGCACATAGGGGCTTTTGGTGGACCAAAAGAGTAAGGTCCACCCTGGTTCATTGCCTTGCGTTGGGGTATTTTAGTTGCCAATTTGGCTGCTCCTCCAGCCCATGCAGTGAGCCTCCCCTTTTGCACGCTAAGCCAGAGAATGGCCAGGCTCATTGCGGCGCGCTCTCGGCTGCTCTGGTCCTACGCAGCACCTAGCTTGGGTTTTGGTTCAACTCTACAAACATATTCTTCCATCTTTTTAATCATGAGAGATTTACCAAAACTGCAACAGTGCTGCAATGTTTCAGCACGTGTATATATATATATATACGCACACACGTAATACATAGTGGAAGTGTGTGTATGTACATGGTTATTGTAAGGGTAGCAGGGCTCTCACTAACCTGCCAGTCTGAGATCTTGCACATCTAGACTGGGCACCAGTATTTTTAAATATGTATATTGAATTGATAGATGCTTTGATTCAACCAACCATAAGAGGGAAAAGGCAACTTCTGTTTACCAATTAGCCATAATCCTTTTGGTGACATCTGCATATGATGTCTATTAAGCACAAGCGTACCCCTGACACTTCTTAAAATGAAAGTTGTAAGAGTCCAAAGGAAACTTCCTTCCTGTTTTGATTTTGAAATTCTTCTGCTTAAGTGTAATTACAGATGTGTTGGAGAAGTGGGATAATGGGGTCTTGGAAAAAGAGCAGCTCTGGCACAAGTGGTGAGCAGGCTGGTGTATCTGTGCAGCCTCTGACCAAGCGAATTAATTCTTCACTTGATGGAAAAGTATTTTGCTTTCTTTCCACTTAAACTCAGTGAGTGAGGGTTGGAGTTTGGGGTGGGGTTTTTTTCTTAATTTATGCTTTTAATGGGTGTTAGCAGCTGAATGAAATTATTGTGCCTTCAAAGTGCTTTGGATCTGCACAATAGCGTTGTAGAAAAATGACAACTATTTTGGATTGTTCTTTTTATCTGTTTAAATGCAGCCTGTGACCGGTAGGCAGTGATAGTATTCCAAATGTGCTCAGTGCGATCATAAAAAAAATGGACCAATCTTGTTTAATTCTAAAAATACATTAATAAGACTGTTACCTTTTCGGCATAGATGGAAATGGGCAGACAAAAAAGAATTTGGTTCTCACAAGAGCTCACTTATTCACGCCTAAGCAAATAATATGCTTTAAAATAAGACTGAAAAAAAAAGCAGACAAAAAATGAAATCACTTTGCTGTTGCAAGACATATAAAACCAGGCTGTGAGCAAAACTGGGAAGCGTTTTCCTTTAGCCTTGATTCTACATGAGGTGTATACTGGGCTTGTAATCCTGGAGTGTAAGAGAAAATGGTGGTATTTCTCTGATTTCCCAGAATTGGAATGAGTACCAATTTGGTACTGAGAACTGATTTTTATATTTTTTTGAGAGGGGGATTTGGAAAGAATTTTGATGATACTGGCAGCAACTGGCTGTGTCCGTTCAGCTCTCCATTATGACTTTTAAGGCATTTAGACCTAGATGCCACAGTATTTTCAAGAAAAGTTTGCTAACATTTCTATTCTGAGGGATTCTGCTGAAGCTCATGGGACTGTGTGTGGAGCGTGGAGCTATCCATAGGGAGCTTTTTGCCTTCTTGTGAATATGAAAACCAGTATTTCCCTGACTTCCTACTACAAAACCCTCTAAAAATAGCAAATTGTTTAAAGATAAGCTGCTTATTATAAATAGCCAGTTCTTGGCCACCTAGGAGCCATCCAGTGGCATCCAGCCATCTTGGCCATCCAGTGTTTCACATAAAGCACAGCTCTGGACAGTCTTTGCTCTTGCAGATATCTGTCTATCCTCCACTCAAATAATACAAAAATAACACATCTCTTCCATTTCTAGCTCTTAGGTGTTGAGTTTAGATATTAAGACTAATAATACTATATAAATAAATGCCATTTTTAAGGTATAGTTTTGAGATTTCCAGAAGACATTATATTAAAATTAATTTCTCTGAAGCCTCTTGGCTTTTTTTAGTCTCTTGATACTATGGAAACCTGCTTGCTGGAATGGAGCTATATGAAAAACAGTACTTGCGCCTGGTATTTTAGGGGAGAAAATACAATTTCTTTTAATTGCGGGATGTTGCTACAAACCTGAAAAATTACAGATGAAGGAAAACAGATGAGTTGTTTTACATAGTGGAAAACTAACTGAAAAATTCCTATTGTTGAGTGCTTCAGTAGAACTAATCTAATACTCTAATACCTAGAATTTTTGCGCTTTTTTTTTTTATTTATTTTTTTCCAGGAAATTAAAGCATTTTACAAACAGGAGAAATAGTATGACATGGAGTTGCATATGTGTGGGGTTTTTTAATATATTTATTGCCAATTTTCTTATTCTGAGACTAGCAATCAATTTGTGTGATGTTGAAATGCTAAGTTCACCTGCTAGTTGTGTTTTGTGAACCACAAGTCTGGCCAGAAGTTAAAAGGAAGTTGCTTCACAACAATCACATGCTTCATCAGTGGTAGCCTTACCCTCTCTTCCTACCCGTTCTCCTCCCCACCCAAAATACCTACTTTTCTGAAGAAATAGCTTCATTTGTGGTCACAAACTCTGCACATCTGTCTTTGCTATCATCTCCCAGTCTGAAAAAGCAAATGAAAACTCTAGAACCTGACGTGTATTCTTTTCATTTAGTTTTCTTGGTAGGTTTTCCTGAAAATCATAATCTTTTAACCTGTTCTGTGGAACGAGGTTTCTAAACTGGTTTGGATGTTTCAGAGGGGTTAGATAAATCACTGCATGTTGGTGTACAGAACAGACTCCCCACTGCTTTTGTGTGGGTGCTCGTAACTGCAGAAACACTCTTGATGCAGGGAAAATCTGAACTTCTGAATTTGATCTAGCAGAAGCTCGGCATTTGTTTAATTAACATTTCTTTTACATTCAATTTGTAGTATGTGTCCTCTATAGAAGTGGCCATGGGTTCAGATTTAATCCATTAATTACTTTTAAAAGGAGGAGAAGGCTTCCTTCCCTGTTCCTTTTCTCATCATGCTATGGCTGTTAGATGCAGGTTAGAAGTTTGTGATTTTTTTCTGATCTCTCAGTCTAAATGGGGTCCTTACATGATATTAGGGTATGTACAAACACTACAGGGGTCTATCTTCTAGAATACAAAACAGAAGTGATCAAAACACGAGGCAACATAGTTTGACCAGTGATCTAGTGAAAAGCTTGCTGATTTTAGTAGGTGGGAGCATTCAGTGTTGGAGGTATGCTAAGCTTCATCCCAGTAAATGGGTGGTCATCCCTCTGGGAGAGCTGCTGTGCTTCTGAAGTCACTGTACCGCGATGCAGGAGACGAGGGAGAGGAAGGGAGTGACAGAAGATGGCTTTCTGAGGAACCCCCACCTTATTGTGTTCTGCTACATTCAAAGCATTTCCTACGGCTTATGACTGTGGGACTCAGCAAATTTATCTAATAAGGAAATTGAAATATACTTTAAAGCAATCAGATTAGCAATAACATTTTATATCCTATTGTAAGACTGATATGAATCTTTTCAGAGACTCTTGTACGTAACAATAGAGAATAATAATCCTTTATCTCTACTACTTCATTTTTGCTTCATATATTCTGGCAGTAATTTGGGGAACTGGATTTCTAGTTCTCCTCACCTTGTAGTACAAAGTTTTCACTTGTTACAAAAACATTCTTTCTTCCTGGTAAGAGTTTTGTCTGTCAGTTTTCAAAACAGGAACTCCTGGAGTGTCACCATAGCAAGTGGCAACTGTTATCGGGTGCTGGATGCGATTGGACTTGAAGATCATAGAATCATAGAGCTGGCAGGGCCCTCTGGAGATCACCCCGTCCCATCCCCGGCCAGAGCGGGGCCACCTTAGAGCAGGGGGCACAGGAACGCCTCCAGGTGGGTTTTGAATGTCTCCAGAGACGGAGACTCCCCCACCTCCCTGGGCAGCCTGGGCCAGGGCTCTGCCACCCTCAAGGGAAAGAAGTTCCTTCTCAGGTTTAGGTGGAACTTCCCATGGTCAAGTTTGTGCCCATTACCTCTTGTCCTGTCCCTGGGCACCACTGAGAAGAGCCTGGACCCATCCTCCTGACACCCACCCTGTCAGTATTTATAAGCCTTGATAAGGTCTCTGAAGGCTTTGCTGCTGACAGCACTGAAAATTGTGCTAGCAAATATATCAAAGATTTAGTGGAGTTTTTCAAGAATTGATAAATTGAGTAATGGGATAAAAGTAGGTAGCTAGATGTATTTTTGTTTGATGATGCAGAGAAAATTTAAAAGCATGTATGTCCATAAAGAAGAAGTCATGGAAGAGTTTATTTAAAACCTGGAACAAAAAGGGTTTTTTCTGGAAAAATATCATATTTTTTTAAATACTCAATGGAATAAAAAAGAGGGTAAGAGAGAATCATGACAATCCTGGGCAGAGTAAGCCATTTCAGAGGTAAACTTCACCATGAAATACTCAAAAATTACCAGTTTAATAGTTGTTAAAGAATTGGCATTAAAGATGGCAGAAAAGTTTTTTTATAAAGATTCGGCTTGGACTTGCACTGATGTCATATAACAAAATGTTGTAACCTTGCATATATTTGATGTCAGCCCACATGCTAAAACAGGTGAGGGTATGTGTGAAGCTCCTGCTTTCTGCTACCAAAAGCAGGTCTATGACGCAGATACCAAAGTCCTGCATTAACTACGTTATCTTTTCTTTTAAAGAAATATAAACTGCTGAATCAAAGAATTTTTTTTTTTTTGGAAATCACAATATAAATCTCTCTAGTACTTTTAGTAAAACTCTTTCTTTTAGAATTGTTCTTCTAACAGGCTTTGAACGGCTGTTATTGCTTGTAATGGAATCAACCTGTGGCTTGGCTTTTCAGCACTAGATAGATTGGTGTGAGGCAACAGTCATTGTTGATAGACTTGTAAGTTGTTAACAGATCATTTGGTATATTTATTTACACTGAGGGTTATTATGACTCACTGTAACGGCTAAATTAAAGAGAGAACTGTTTTTAAATGACCAGCAAAAAATTTATTGTAAGCATTTTCTTAAAGTTTCTTGCTAGTTTTTTGTATCTAAATCTGTTTTATTGACTGTGCCTATTATGGAGCTGGCTTTTGCAAGTAGTGTACAGAGTGGGAATTGAATTTGAGACATGTTTCGTCTGCGAGTAGTAGGTATTTTTTTCCCCATAATTCCCTGTGCTTTTTTTGTAGAATCTGTTAGAGATGTTTTAATAGAAATCAAGTGTACATCTAACAAATAGGTTGTTCTTCAGAGTTGGCGATAATGTAGGCACCTATTGTCCAAGCATCAGAGAGTAGGATTATTCATCCCCAAGTTTAATTTTTCAGAAACTTTTTTCCCATTTCTTCTCCCTGGCCCATGCAAACCTCTTCAGAAAAGCTCTTCAGTTCTTCAGTCCTGTTCCTTCCTTCTTTTGGAGTGGGCCCAGCTCTGGATGCTTGAATTTCTCCATTTGGGTCTCCCCAACCGTTGGGTCTCCCGGAGGTGTACTGCGGTGTTCTGTTTTGCTTTCTCTAGATAAGCCATGAGCTGCATCAGTCGTCTTACGCCTGTAAAGGTATTTGAACCTCACTATTGAGACATTGGCAGCTCTGACTTTAAGGAAACTCCTCATGTCTCACCCAGTAGCCAATAATGCAAAACGGCCGTCTAAGGTCTGCAACATGATATCCTTAAAAAGTAGTCGGGATCACTAGTGGCAGAGTTCCATCTTTCCTCATTGATTGTAATTGCCTTATCCAGGNCAAAGTAGTCAGGATCACTAGTTTCAGAGTTCTGTGAGGCAGAGTTCCAGCTTTCCTCCTTGATTGTAATTGCCTTATCCAGGTGCCCGTGTTTCAGCTGCTTTACTGGAAGCGGAAACCTATGATTCAAAACTTTCCTGTGATGGGTAAATACTCTGAAGGCTGTGAGTGGTGGCTGGATCCACTATGAACTGTTCAGATGCACCTAATCTAGCTACATTAAACCTTGTAATTTAGGCACTGCTGGGTTGTTTGGGTTTTTTTTCTCCTTCCTCAAAGGAGATTGAAATGAAAGCCAAATTTTTTTCATATAGATTAGGATGTATTAATGTTAATGTTGACTGTCGCTGGAATAGAAAGGCTGTTTAGATAGATTTTTCCATCTCCAAAGGGGTTATGTAGTTGATAAGTTCTTGTGTTTAGCAGTAGAAAACAGGAAGAGTTTGGAACATAAAGAATGTGAACTGCTACAATACGTTACACTGCTGCAAAACTCATCAAGAATACCTTTTGGAAACAGGAATGCTGTCAGCTTTCTCACCTTACAGAGGAATTTTTAATAAGTGAAATTCCTCCTTCATTTGCATACTAACCCATATCTGATTGCTAGATTACTATTTAAACATCAGCTTGCCTCTCTGTTCCTTAAAAACATTTGATATTTTAAGTAGTTTTATATACTCTCTTTTGCTGCTTTTATTGTACAAGTGAATGTCATGAATCCTTTTTTTTTAATATTTGTAAAGACCTTTTGATGTAGTGAGGTGTAAAAATTGTTTAATTTTTATTTTTTTTAGTGATGATCTTATATGTAAAAATGATGCTGCTAGGCAATTATCCACCCAGAGAGTTTTCAACACAGTTAGTCATAATAAACAGCAGATCAGTGACATGACGACAGTTTTCGGTACACGCATGATCCCATTCTAATTATTGACTTTCAAATTGACATGATTGTGCAAATCCAAGTTTTAGAAAATTGTGTTTATTTAAAGGAGAGACGTATATAAAACTAGATGAAGGAAGATACTAGAATTAAGGTGAACCCATTTGCAGGTTGCCACTTCCATGGCGCAGTCATCAGAGCACAGTCGGAGGGTGGCTTTTGCTCACAATAAAAGGGTATATAGTTGGGTTTAAACCATTGTAGAAGCCAGCTGATGTACAAGAAGGCAAGGGAAATTTGTGCTATTGTTCACCCAGCATGATACGTATTCACACGTGGCCCTCGTTTGGAAGATTTTGATTGGAAAAGAGAGATAGTAAACTATTATCCTTAGCAGACACTTCCTAAGTTAATGTAGTGTTACTTAGGAAAGGTGTGTAACTGTAGCTGAAGCACCCCGGGTAACTGAGTTTTAGGTTGTTTAAACATTTGCTAATACAGGGCAGGGTTTGGGCATTAATTTTTTTTTCTAATTATTTTTTCACTAAAATCCAGAGCAGATGCATCTCAGTCAGTTTGTTCCATTGCTGTATTGCTTAGATTGCTGTTTAAGGTACGTGGATTAATGTGCAGGAGCAGCTTTGTTTAAAATGTCTGGCCTCTAGATCAAGGGAAAAGAATACAGCCAGAATATTCTTTCCAAAAATGATGAATATTGTTTAGATCTTACACATTTCTCCAGTACCCTAGGAGGGACTACTTTTCACGCTTTGGGCAAGTATGGAGTTTTTAAACAGGCGTGTTCAGTAGCCATGAGTCACTATGATCATTTCCAGTGCTACCAGCTTAATTTTCATCTTTAAATAGTTTTGTTATAAATCTGTACAGTAAGGAAAAATATTCTGATTCTCAACATTCTGTTGAAATCTTATGATTGTCTTTTGTTAAATCTTGGCTTTGTTGTGCTCTGGCAATAGGAAGCTGTGTAGATCGTACTTAACCTAATGCCAAACTGTGTTCCTGTTTTCAGTTGGCACTGAGAAATGGCTCAGTGGTAGCTTTCTTTTTTTCAGACTTGTTGAGTCTGTTATTATTATTGGCTATTTTCTCGTATTGGCTGGTTTGACAGTTGCCTGGCGTTTCTGTCCTTAAAAGGTCTCCACGGAAAACTACCAGTGGTGTCCTGGTTTTTTGCTTTGGGGTTGTTTTTACTTCCTTCTAATATTTAAATTTCATAATTTTCTATAGATTGGAAACATTTTCTTGCCCCCTTCTGATTTTGATCTCCAGTCCATGGGGTTCTGAATAGAGAAACACCGCCTTCAATAAAATATGCCATGTTTGCACAGCAACTTCTTTTATTGTTCTGTAATAATATCTCTGGATGAAGTGTCTCTTTTGAATTATTATTTTAATTAGATTGGATTCACTTTGCTTATTGTTCTCTCTTGTGCATACAGAGAACTCTCTCGCAACAAAGTTTACTCCAAGACTGGCCCTATTACAATTACAGACATTAAAAAATTACGTATCAGGTCCTGGTGATGCTACTCGTTGCAAGCAGAGCGAGATGGGTTGAAGGTTTGTCTTGTCTCAGAGAGGCCGTTAGGAAGCGTCGCCCCACCGGGCTCTCCTGCGGCGCCTGCTGCAGACTGCATCTTGGAGGAACTGACTTCACACCCCAGCTTCCTCTGTCGTTACGGGAAGGTTCCTGCCTGTCTGGGCTTTCATATCCTAAATATAAATTAGGTTATTTAGTCTGCACGACCTGCTGAGTTGAGTGTATGAGGAATTTGCGTATGTCAGCAGGGAGGACTGAAATATAAGGTAGGCTCAATAAACCTGTTACCAAAGGATCCTCCTGGACTCTGCAAGCCCTGTCTGTTTCTAGCATGAGAAAGGTTTGATTTTATTTGATGCTTTCAGTATATACAGTCTGTATTTATGAGGTTTTGTAAGATCCAGTGATGCCTTACTGCACTCTCCTCATCTTCAATAGGTTAGACTTTGACTGTTGTAACTCTGATTTTGAGTAAGATCCACTAAGTAGTGGATGAGCTGCTGTCAGAAAGGCGGAGAGACCAGAAATAGATGAAATGTAATCCCAGCATACTTCTTTTCTTTTGTCAGTCTTTTTGCTAAAGAGAAGGAAAAATCAGGAAAAGAACACTTATAAATGTAATCCCAGAAGTTGAAAGAACCGGAGAGAAAACAAGAAAGTTGGGAAAAGGTGATTACAATTAGGTTTTTTTGCCATCAGCGTACTGAGACGTTTTGATCCGATAATTTAACAGGCTGTGATATAATTTGTGGTGCAGAAAAAAGCTCAGAGATATCAATCTGAGGATCAACTTTCTATATCCAGATTATCAGTTTGACTGAATGGCTCCGTTGGGTTTTTAGGACATTAGGAGTGGGTGAAGAAAGAAGGGTATACGTAAATCTAGAATTGCCAGAACTAATTTAAAATGCAGCGTTTACTAAACTACTGTGTAACGTAGAAAATGCATACCAATTTATTTCGAGAAAAAAGAAACACCAAAGTAAGGCTGCTTGGGACTTCACTTTAAGAAGTTTTCAATAGGTGAAGTTTTTTGAGTCAGCCTGCGTTGTGAAGAGCTATCCAAGTCAAAATAAACCAGTAAATATTTCTTCAAAGATTAGAACAATGTCTTCATAGATAATATTTATTTCTTAAGGATTCCAAACTGCAGTTGGGCTTTAAGCAAGGGCCTTATTATTCCCAGATTAGGGACAAAAGTCCTCAGAAGACATTTCAGGCAAGCACATAAATGGGGCTGGATAAATCCCGTCCATGTGTTTCTGCATAAATACTAGTACTGCCAATAGCAGTGCACATTTTGTAAAATTAAACATTTGGAAATTGACAGATTTATGGCTGTTTATCAAGGCACTGAATCACTTAAGGATCTATCAACTGTAAAATATGTAAGTAAGGCTTGTAACATTTTTTATGTTTGGAAAACAGCATAAATCCCGCATTCCTAGTATCTGGGAATTCTGATCAATCATTAAATAAATAAAAAAATTATTATCTAAATTCCTCATTTTGGAAGGATTTCTTGACAAGGTAAAACCATACTCTCCTTTTATCCTCCCATATCTTTTCATCTTAACGTTAATGCCAACTGTACCATCTGATTCTTCTATCAGTTACTATAGATAACCCTATAGTTCAAGCAGGGACATCCAAATCGGTGCAACTTAGCTCACCGTCAACATTAGGCTTCAGAACCCAGTAGTATTCAGAGGGCTGGTATTGAAAAATGAGAGTCCAGCTACCTGTGGGAAGTGCTGCCACATTTCTCAGGTGTTCAGGGTTCCGAGGGACACGCCGTCCAGATAGATCCCTCGTCTCCCAGCGTTACTAATGCCACTGGTAGCATGAGCTGGATGTAGCTGCTTCAGCTACCATATGTATCCATCTCTTCAGGCTGTTCATGTTACATGGCAGCTTTGGCAGTCTGCCGGGATTTTCTGAGTAATGCGAGTGGTGGGGAATAATAATATTAACCCCTTTATATCTGAGACAACCAGGAGTAGGATGTTATGGAGCAGCGGGGCTTTGTAACCTCCTCTGCTCACCCCTTCTCCTCCTCTGTGCTCCTCAAAGTGTACAGATGGTAGAATCATAGAATATCTCAAGTTGGAAGGGTCCCATAAGGATCATCGAGTCCAACTCCCTGCTCCTCACCGGACTACCTAAAACGAAGCCATATGACTAAGAGTGTTCGGCAGACAGGCTTGTCCTCTGACAGGTTTGGTGCTGTGACCACTTCCTTGGGAGCCTGTTCCAGTGACTGACCACTCTCTCAGTGAAGAAGTATGTGTTAGGTAGTCTAGTGAGGCTATTTAGGCTATCCATCTATTTAGAGACGTGGATATGGATAAACTTTCTAAGGCGATGACAGTTTAAAAAAGGAAGAGGATATGACTCTCTCTCTTCTACATTTTTTCCGGCCATTTGAAAAGATAATGTGTGATTCTTTGTTTTCCCCTGTTCTATTTCACTACCAAGGTCAAATATGAATGGCAACCACAGTGGTTCTTGCTGACAGCCTTTCTCCATCCTTGTCTCTCTTCCAGAAGTAAAAGATTTGCAGTAGCAACGTAATACTATGCAGGTTTTTTCTTGGGTAAATCAAAAGCTAGTGCTTCCAAACTTCTCCATGGAGTGATTTCCAGACCATCAGAGGACACTAATCCTATACTGAGAGCTGGTGGCTGGGGATGGTTGAGTTATGGTGACATTATTACAATATTGACAGCGCATCACTGCCATAAGGATAAAATAACTGTATTTTGATAAAAGGAGGACAGGGAAAGCATGAGTAAACTGTTGGTTTCTAATATGGGGAAATGAACACAGAAAAGGCTTGAATTTCCAGAAGAAAGCAAATGCATTTATTTTACTAACGCTGCTGATACGCTACTCAGTTCTATCATGTTATGAAAGTCTTCATTAAAGATTATTTGAGATCTCTATGTAGGCCAAGACAACATTGCCAAATATCCCTTGCTGCTTTGTTCTGCTCAGCCTTTCTCTTGTTATGCCTGCCTTCCTCACTCTTTTACTGGAAGATGTAAATTTTATGCTTAACTGCTGTTACCTGTGTTCAGGGCGGGAAAGCGAGGTACGTGCTGTTGACGTGCTGCAACCTCGCGTAGCGTGTTGTGTATCAGCCCAGTAGACCTTCAGGTCCTCAGGCTTGTTTGTGAGCTTCCCTGGGCTTCCTGCCTGGGAGCAAACAATACCATTTAACTAGCTCTCGAGTCGCCACTAATTGAAGCAGCATAATTATCAAATGCTTGGACTCATTCCACATCTGAAATAAAACAGCTGTGTTATAATGTTATGATCAAATTCTTTCACTGTTATATGACCTAATAAATTAACGGTTGGGAATCATGCATTTGTGACTCACAGTCTGTCACTAAAATATACTAATTTCATCAATGGTCTTTTGGATAAATTTCTCTGAATGGGGACTGGTTTACTTAGGCTGAAAAGAAGCGTGGCTGTTTCGTGCCATCAGTTCTAAGAGAACTGAGTTAATAGTCTCTGGTCTACAGAAGAGTAATGAAGAAACTAGAAAATAATGACATATTTCTGTAAAGAATTGGCTTCCTAGGGGACAGCTGCCCCATCAATTCAGTGAGAGACGTAGGCCAGCTCCTGAGAGCTCTCAAAGTGGTCCTGGGTTGCTGCTCAAGGAGCTGTCTGGATACACGTTATGTAGAGTCATTGCTCTGGAGAAAGAGTAATACAGAATATTGCAGACTAACCCTTGCTACAACGAGCTTAAGGGTGAAAAATTAAACAATTCCATTCTTGCTAAGCAAAAGATTAATATCTTGTTAGCAAAATTATAATTAGATTAAACTACAAGCAATAAAACATTCTGAATTCAACTAAACATGACTTCTCTTCAGCTCCTCGAGTATTTTCATTTGCTTGGGAACGGGAAATTTAGCATCCTTTTATACAGGTTGGCCTGCCTTAGACGCCTCTCAAACAAGAGATACCTGTCCTCTTTTTCCTTTCTTTCTTGTGTTTTATCTAGTAGGAATGCAGCCGCCAAAAAAGGCAGCACAGTTAAATGTCTTCTAAACAATGTCATTTAGAATTAGGAAGTCTTATTTCAAAATGGGAAATGTGAACAAAGAAGAGGGAAAAGAATTTAAATCCTGCAGAGTTAAAACTCTAGTACAGCTTGCCAAAATAGATCCTGAGGAAGAGCTAGCTAAAGGCATAAAATCATCATGATAGATCTTTTTTTCTTTCAAATCTGGCAGGAACAGGAAGGTCTGCCAGAGGTGAGCAGACATGGAAGATGCTGGACCTGTAAATGGAGCTCTTCTGAAAGAGAACGCCATAGATGAAAAGCTCAGTGAAGTCTTAGCAGTAGTGTTAACTATGGAAGAACGCGGGATGCAGCTGCTTCCTCAGGATGCTGAAAATAAAGACCAATGGTGCAATTTTGCACATATGTCAGGTCATTTGTGGTCTGGCCTGTAGGTCCTTTACCGTACTTGCATATGTCCTGAGGTGCAGGCTCCCGCCTTGCCCCTCGGGTTTGTGCTGCTGTCCACAAGCGATAATTTGCGGGTCTACCTGGAAAATAGTGAGGAATAAAAACTGTAGGGTCAGTGATTGACTTAACCATCAAGAACCACCCAGAAAACCTCTTGACTGCAGGCTCTACCAGAGGAACAGCAGTTTACTGTTAGATCGATTTAAGCATAAGCCTACCCTGAGGAGCAATGTCTGGTCTCATAGACACCACGGAAAGGTTTCATAACTGACTGACAAAATGAACAGTAACAAATCATGAGGACAAGGTGATATTCCGAGGGTAACTCAGATATGGAATTTCTGAACAGAAGTAGTATCTGTTGCTCTGCCTCGATAGCAGAGAAATGGAACATGAGAAATACATCGCTGGTCCCGGAGTTGTAGGAATGACCCTGAGAACTGAACTAGGAGTCTTGTTTCCACTGCTGAAGAAATGGTACTCATGTCACAAAGATCAGAATCACTGGAAATGTAGTTAAAAAAAAAAAAAAAAGATGAAACTCCAAGAGACAAAATGGCATTTATAAGGGGAAATCATGGGAAACCATGGGTTTTGAAGGGGTCGGTGGTTTTATGCATAACTACCTTGCTTCTTTCAGCTTTGATTTGGATATTCATAAAGACATGGTTAAAAGCCAGGCTATTGTGTAGTAAGAGAAAATGACCTCTAACATAAAGGATAAGAAATAAACGGTAGAAATAAATGGACAGTTTTCAAAATGGAGGGGAAAAGGAGTCAAGTTACAGAAGGCTTTAACTGCAACTCCTACTGGAAGAGATTTATAAACTCTCTTTGGTTTGGTCTCGTCATGTCTCTGTATTCTTTCTCAAGCCTTTTTCTAAGATGAGGGAAATGAAGCAGTTCATATTAATTATCTCACCAAATGCATCCTGCCTTTGAAGGAAAAAGTGATAAAGGATGCCTTCTGAAAAAAAAAACTTTCTGTGTTTCAACAGAATCTCCTAGGAAGCTGCATGGATACCTTACAGTGTTTATCAGTAGGTCAGGTACAAATCAGTAAGCACTCAGAAGGTGCTGAGATCTGTGTCTGATTGCGTGTCTCAGTTTTAGTCAGGAAAGACTACCTTCTCACTTGTGTTGGTGTTCAGTCGCATAGTTATACCTGCAGTGTGCTTTCCTGCTTTATGTCTTCCAAACAGACAACGCAGAGTCCAGTCCTCACGTGTAGGTGGAAGCTCCAGTATCGCTTCATACTGGGGGTGAAGACAGTAATATTTGTGGGGCTGGTTTCCAAGTGGGCTTCACCAGGTACTATTCAGTTGGCTCAATGCAGGTGTCCAGCACCATTTCAGGTGCCTGAGGGTGTCCTGCTTAGCTTTGATCTTTTACTCCAGAAGGCTTTAGGTATGCTGGAGGTTCTATGTCTTATCTTACAGTCATGTTCTCATCTCTGTGATAACCATGGGTAACTAAAATAACATTAAATACCTATGTTGATTATGTCAAAGGGAAGTGTACCCAGGGAGGAATAACCCCATGCACCAGTACCTACTGGGGGCTGACCAGCTGAAAAGTAGCTTTGCAGAAAAGGACTTGGGGGTCCTGGTGGACACCACGTTGAACCTGAGCCAGCAATGTGCCCTTGCAGCGAAGGTGGCAAATGATATCCTGGGCTGCAATAGCCAAAGTATTGCCAGCAGGTCAAGGGAGTCACTGTCCTTGGGGGTATTCAAAAGGTGTCTTTAAATGGCCTTGCTTGAGGAGGGGGATGGACCAGGTACCTCCAGAGGTCCCTTCCAGCCTCAGCCTTTCTGTGATACTAAGGCAACTGAACTGTGAGCCGTGGGTGTGAAATTTGAATGGCCAGCCACCTAAGATCCAGCAATTTTCAAACTTTTGGTAGAAAAATGAAGGCTGGTCACTTCTAATTTTATTTTGCTTTTCTGTTCTTTAAATGTATTTGTGGCTATGTTTCATGGTCAACTTAAAATGCGTGCATGCAAACTGCAAAAAAATCTCAGAAATATGACCAAGGATGGCTGCTATTAGGGGGCAGAAAGAATGGCAGTAAATTAAATTCTTCATGTTTTATGACAGGCAGCTCTGACACAGGCTGTAGATTCACATTCATAAGAGAGGGAAAAAATTATTTTTGTATCCTAATATTGAGCAAGAACAAAATGCACCTACTAATTAGTAAAATATGTCTTTTATTTATTAAACAAGGGTGCTAAGTATTTCTCTTGACCTGTATAATGTCAGTTCCACATTTTTTTGTATAACCACTAGAAAAATACTATGGACAAAATTAAACATGGAGAAATAACCAGTGCCATTTTAAGAGGTGTGTGAAAACATTTTACTTTCCTATTAAATATGGATCAAAAAAATCTATCAGCCAGGTCAGAAAACTTTCTAAATCATTCCTTCCTAAATACCTCCATCTCTTCATCTGCAAGAGTGAGGAAAGCGAGCCCTGAACAGTCAGTAAGTACGAGGCCTCATCTTGACAGAGTGTAACGAATCCGTGCCCGTAGTGCTATTTCCCAGCGCTAGTTGAGTTGTAACGCAGCAACTGTCTCCAAGCAACTGTGCGACCGCCCGGGCGGTACAACCGGGCTGGAAGAGCCCCGGGCATCTCTGCCGCCAGCCACCCAACCCTCGGGTCATGCCTCCTGCTGGAAAAACACAGGCTCCAACTGCTTCCCAGATGGCCCTTTGCAGCAAGAGGCAGCTATTCCTGCAGGTGGAAAATCGGATTGGGCCATCAGTTGCCCACGTCAGGCTTTTTGCCGAAATAACTCGAACGTATTAATCAATTCAGCTCTCTCATCTGTACCGGTAGCGCTTGTCAAAACGTTATTTTTTGCAGCTAGCTGAATCTAAACAAGCTCTCAGAACCAAAACAATGCCTTTGCAGGCCCAGCTCAGAATAGCTATCTGTGTAGATTTAATCTAATTAACTACAATTAATATACATCATAGAAAGGAAATCTATATGTTTGGTATAATTTCTCCTCAGCTGCTTTATCTAAATGCAAAACTAGCAATATATGTATGAAACTTCTTTTAAAAGGTAATAATGTACATGATTCTGATAAAGCTCATCATTTTGTTATTTGTTGTACTACGTTTCATTTGGGACCACTCAAACCATTGTATAAGATGCAGGAATACAGGAGTCCGCCTTTCCTGGAGTTAATTCTGGCATAACATTTTGAATCCTTTGTGGAAGGGAATTGCAGTTTATGAAATAATTTGCTACAAAAACTAGTAGCTAAAGATGATTTTTCCTTGTTCTGGTATAATTTTTGTAATCGTTCATGTGATTGTTGATTTGGGGACTTATAACTTTGCCAAAATGTTTTGAAACAAAACACTGGTGGCGGTTCAGAAGATTAAAAGCTTCATCCTTTACTTAGGGACCTGCAGAGACAGAAAGAAGGAAAAGGACACGAAAGAACCATTCCCAGAATGGGAGCAAACACAAGGTTGTTTCAACAGTACAATTTTGTTATCAGCACTGATTTTTAGCGTGTTGCCAAACCTGTTCTGGCAGTAATGCTTGCATATTCCTGCTTGTACGGACTGGTCCTGAACCCCGAAAAGGGATCAGAAACCTCTCTGCCTTCTGCTCCCTACCAGTATGGCTGGTTCTCAGCTACAGGAACCAGCACTTCAGTTTCTTTGTGGTTCTCTTGTGCAGTAGGTTAAGAAAACGTCAGCCTAGATCTGCTTTTTATTTGTTAGTTTGCTGGCTGTTTCCTTTCCCCTAGCCTAATCTGGCAGGCTAGTGGGTTATGCTGGGAAATACACTGTAAGGTTTGCTTCGCTTTTCCCAATTTATTCCCTGTTCTCTCTTCTTCCAAAATTGTAAAAAGTCCACAGTGAATGAGTTCTGTTAATGACCATACATTAATAGCAGATAACTACACGCTCATTTAATAGATACGTTCCATATTGTTCTGACATTCATTAATGCTGTTCAATCCAGAGGTCTTTACTGATCTTAATTGCTGAATCCCAAAAACCCGCTGAAACATTTTTATATCACAAATTAAATGCCTTCTCCAGCTGTAATTATTTAAAAGAAAGTAAAAGCTTCTAGGTAAGAGAGTGTGGCATGTTATGCTGCAGAAACACGTCAATGTGCTGACAGTCCTTCATGAGTACTAGCTTCTGTGATTAGTCTCTTTGCAGCCCATAATTATTATTATTATTCAGTAAAAATTAAGTGGTATCTTAACTTGAAATTTAGACAATGGATTTACACTTCTTAAACAGTAACGGGTGTCAGGGCAGTGGTCTGGCACTGCAGTCCTCGAGAGTGTGAGGAGTTTGGGATTCGGTGCGAGTGCTGCAGGACAGGCTGGGTGGCAAGTGAAGGAGCTGTGAAGGTGCACAGTGTGTTCATGATGTCCCACTGCAGCTGGAGCAGAAACTTCAGTGCAGAGATAGGAAATGACTGCACACAGGATGGGATCACAGAATCACAGAATGGTTTGGGTTGGAAGGGACCTTAAAGATCGCCTAGTCCAAGCCCCCTGCCCTGGGCAGGGACACCTCCCAATAGACCAGGTTACTCAAAGCCCCGTCCAGCCTGGCCTTGGACATCTCCAGGGATAGGGCATCTACAGCTTCTTTGGGCAACCTGGACCAGGGGCTCACCACCCTCAGAGTGAAAAATTTCTTCCTGATACCTAATCTAAATCTGCTCGCTTCTATTTTGAAGCCATTACCTCTTTTTCTGTCGGAGCTGTGGGATCATCCGAACCTGCTAGACTAGGTTTTCTCACCAACTCTTTCTGGTTTGCAATATCTATAGATTTTATTGCCGAACACTGTTAGTGTTTCTTCTAATATGATTTGCGTGTGGTTCATTTTTATTGGTAACCTAAAAGGTGGAGCAAGCATTAGGAGCACACTCAGTGCGTTACAGCTATCCATGTTCTCAAGATGGTACCGTCAAAGTTCTTTTCTCCCCTTTACAACAGTCGTGAAGTAGCTGAACAGAACCGGTTGCGAGTCAGGTATCTTGTGCAGGCTGCAGTCCTTGGAAAGGTGTTTTGGGTTGGAAATGTTTATGTGAACATGGTAATATGTGTAACGCCTTTCTGCCAATAGGACTTCAGGATGTTGTTACCCTGTATTAAATTTTGAAGGATAGATTGGTAGCTTGATAGATCTATATACATATGTGTGTGTATATATGTTGCTTTCTGCTTGACAAAGAGATTAGAGGTGCATCCCACCCATTCCATGATTAGATCTCCATCCTGAGAAAATGAGAGAGAGATCTATATATTCTCTTTCTGTGAATATAGATTAAGCTACTGGTTAGAATATTATTCTGTGTTTTCAGGGCAAAAGAGGTGGTTCATTTTCATGAGCTCAAGGAAGCAGCAGGAGAGAGAAAGCTGCCGGCTCCTGAGAAAGCCTGAGCCCTGAGGTGCCACAAACCTTTCTGTGTGGCTGCTGAGGGATGGGAGAGCTTGGTGGGACACGCTGGGCTGGGGGCTGGCATCGCAGGCAGCAGCAACACAGCTCGAGCGTGTTCTTCTCCTTCTGCTTCCTGCAGGGAGAAATGGAAAATAGGCTGGCAACCCATATCTCCCTGGCCCACTCTTTTCCTTCTTCTCCGCCTCCTGCTCCACCCCCGCGTTGGGACTTTTAATAAATCTGTCAACAAATAAAATGAAATGTCCTAGAAGTGAAAATGGCTTTGCATTTTGGACTAGACCTCTGAAAGTGAAGGGGAGGGAGTGGAAACACCACCTCAGTGTCAATCCTGAGGAGGATGAAGGAAGTGCTGAAGCTGACTGCAGGGTTTGTGTTCTCCTTTCTGCGAGATCCATAGGGAAGAGCAAAAAAACAAATCCCAGCTGCATTCCCCCTCTTAAACCTTTCCAGTGATCCTGGGTTTGTCCTTCATTCTGTCTGCACGTGTTTTGAATAGTTTTAATTATCTCCTATATTGAAAGCATTTATTATATTCCCTCAATTAATATGCAAGTGTAGGTTCTCACCATTTGCTAGAATGCTGAGAATTCAATTTCATAGAAAACAGGAATTTTTCCATACTGACATCTTATTTTAGTGGTATTTGAGGTAGTCAAATTCTAATTGTTTTATTGTTCCGTCAACTGATTTTCTATTTATTAACATAAATTCCTCTGCTCTTCGGAGAAAGGATTTTTGCTTTCAAGGTGTTTCTCAAATGTCTCCTCCTTTTATCATTTATGAAATTAAATTTTATCCTTCAAAAGAAACCTCCCAAACTAGTTACTTAGAAAGCTGGCTTATCTGATGGCACCAGACACCTATAATTATTTTCATGTATTTTTTCACAAAGCAGAGATAGTTTAATGCCAAGTCCAGCTTCCTGCTATAATCTAAATTTTCCTGATGTGTTTTACAAAACCCATAATAGATAGGCATCTTCTATTGGAAGACTACCAGTTTTGCAATTAGGTAAAAATGTGAAATGCAGAGAGAACTGTTATTACTGAGGTCATGTTAACTATGAAGATATTATTTCTCAATGGAGGCATTTAAAGTAATGATTTTTGAGAAATACTGCTTTGTCTGTATAAAAACGAGTAAACTTACTACATAAGCAATATCCTAATTTATTAATGATAACTGCTAGACACCTGTTGACTTATGTCAGTGACAAGGCTACTTTATCCAATGCATAAGGAAATGCTAAAATCACATTGTATCCAGTTTTTTAGAGCTCAATAACGTATATTTTTTCTCCCGTTGATAAAAGCTCACCCAGTGGTAACTCTTTCACTATTAAATTTCATGCCCCTCCTTAGGAGTATATTGCATAGAAAACTTTGAGGAAAAGTAGCCTTTCTTTATACCCTGGTCCTAGGCGGAATGGGCTCTGACCCCAGTGAGGAAAATCATTTTTGGGCAGCATCCCTACTTTTTTGTTTGTGGGGAAAAGATGGGTCAAATTGGCATGAATCATGGAATTGTCTAGGTTGGAAGCATAGATCACTGTGGCATTCCATCCATAGTTTCAAGTCTACACTGAATGGATAGAAGCATAATTATTGCAGAAATAGATCAGAAGAATCATCCCACAGTTTCTGTCCATGGGATGAGTAGGGACCACAATAAATCTGGAATAGCCAGTTTTGTTACTGTGTTACATATTTCAGTAAATCGGGACAACCTGCTGGATGGACCTCAAAATGTCAACGTTTACAAATGCTTCCAAGCCTAGAAATACAGGTTTGCCTTTACCTGTCGTTCCATTTTGACTTAAGACTTTATTTGTTCTGTTTGTCAGGTTGGTTTTTTGTCAGAGAGCATTTGTTTTCTAGCTTCAGTACAACTCATTGGTGGTACTGTGTGCATAGGGTTTGTCTTGTTGTGGTTTCTCATAGATATTAGTGACTAGAAATAATCTGGAAAAGTTCACATTGTGGCATTTGGTTTGATTTCTCTAATTACCATCTTTTTCCCAGTTTTCTACACTAAGCTTTTAAGATACAGGTTCTGTTTCAATATCAGAATTTCAAAAAATAAAGTTGTCTAATTCAGTTAAGCCTCCTCACTATACAAAATTTAAGGATAAAAGTAACTCATTTTGAAGTTTACTTACATGAGCGCGCTTAGTCTGCTTATGCCTTTTCAGCAAAAAAAAAAAAAAAAGGTTTGAATTAGATACATCTTGGACTTACTAGGAGGTTTTTCTTGTATGGTTTTCCATGTAAAAGAAATTGAGGAAAGAAAAAAGGTGACGCCATTCACTGCATGTTAAGCTTGGTAAAGTTGCCAATATTATTACAGAGTTCTGAGATTTGGGTTTTTTTGGTTTTGCCCTGTGACAGTACTAGGTTTTGGCATAAAAGGGTACATATCTCTGTTTCTCCATGTGGTCATCGAGGACTTGGTAGTTGAATAATCATTTTTTAGACGAACCATACAAACACTACTAATGGTATGCATCGTAGTAATGACTTTCTGTATTTAGCCTGTGTTTTGCCTTGTGTACAACTTCTTGGGAGACAAAATTGAAGCTACGTTTTTGCGTACGCGCATCTGAGGAGGCAAAGTTCGTAAAAGTTTAATGTTGTTTTTATATTTTAAAAGTTTTACTTTATCAAAATACAGCTAGATATTTTTAATCTCCCAGTGAACAGCAATTGAAGTGGAAACTTCTAAAAATAAGGTCACAGGAGGCCTATAGCCGTCAAAGAATATAGAAGAGGATTATAGTGCACTGAGTGTGGTATCTTTGACCAAAATGTAATTGTCGCCTGATGTGAAAGACAAACTTCTCTGAGGCATAATAAAAATGGCGGTAGCCAAACGCAGCTAAAGGAATCAATTTGAAGTCCTTTATAAGCTCTTATGTATAAGACTTACACATAAGTCCTTCTTAGCTCTAAAATAAGTTTGTACATAATGAACAACTAGGTTTTATTCATCATTTTATATGTGCAGTATGTTACTGAGTATCTAGTATCTTAGTTTTAAGAGAATTTACCTCCCACTCTTGTAACATCTCTGGGAATGTTGCACCTTTCGCTTCCTGTTGCAGCTTGGCGGTACATAAATGTGGCAGGAATAATGTTGTTTGTCTTCTCCTTCCCACCTCCCCACCACCCCCACCCCCCCCAAAATACTGGCAGCTGTGACTTGGTGAGGGTGCCCAAGACCTGGCCATACACCTTTTCTAGAAGTCCCTTATAAAGACAATGCTTGTTCATATTGACTGTTAAGAGATTGAAGATGCATGTTTTGGAAGATGTTTATTCCATAATTTAAATATCTCATAGCCCAAAACAGTTGTTTGGTATTATTGTGTCCTAAATTCTATGCAAAATTTGTGTTTATATTATGCCTGATATATGAGATTTGCTTTTTCCATGCTCATAAGCAGTTTTATTTTTGTTTTCTTCCCTCAAACTGAATGCAGTCCAGGAGCTGATTGATACATGCTTTATTCCTAAGCCTTGTCCATACCCCTCTGCCTCTACTTCTCTTGCTCATTCAGTCAGCATCCATCACAGTGGTATGAAGTAAACTCAGATAAATTTTATTTGGATGAGCTTTGACTTTCTTTTGGTTCTGCTAATCTCATCAAATGACTGTATTGTTAAATATCCAGAGGTTTAATTTCATTCTCCTGATCGGTAACACTAATAATCATTTTAGTTATATCATATTACTGACTATTTTAGTCAATAGGACTCCATGTGATTATCACATTATGTATAGGTATTAGTGAGATGAAGAAAAAGAGCTGAGTTCAACAAAAATCTGATTCGACTGATTTTTTTTACTCATAGGTATCAAATAATTTTTGTTAGATTTGAAAATGCATGACCAAAAAAACCTTTAAAGAGAGATGGATTTGGGGAAGATCAGGTGAAGCAACTAGAAGTCTCAAACAATGAACTTCTGCCTCTTAGGTAAAAGGTAATTGTTGGGAATAGTGTAAGAGTTTATTTTTAATCTGTGATCAATACATACAACTGCCATGGACCGCAGTTATTTCAAATTCTACGTGACTTGGGTTTTTTTCCCCTAATAAATATATTGTGGAGATTTACACACCTGTAATTTTCAGTTTCTGATTGTACTGGGCTAAATTTCCCTGTTTAAAAACACAATGCAAGTTCCAGCCTCCTTGTTATACTTACTGATTTTTTGAAATAGCAAAGAAGTATTTTGTACAGCTTACGTCTGTTTGATTTAGCCTTTTCTATCAGAACCTAGAGTGCAGAAGCATGCCATTGTATTTTCTGTCCAGAAGAGATCCCTGTCTCACCCAGTAGGTTTTTTGTTTGGTTGTAAGGATACCTGTGATCCCATGCCTGTGCTGGTTCGATGCGTTTTGTGTTGAGGTTGACTGAGACAGAGGCAGGGAGCAAAAGTGCCTCTCTTCAGAATGTGACTCGAGTCATATTCGGAATTGGATTAAAGTGAAAATCTTGCTTTTCTTGAAGAATACTCTCCCGTTTGTTTCTGTGCCAAGAGCTAATGCTCACACATGCACAGTGCTCAAGCTGAACCCCCCATAAGTGGAAGTACCTCTGCCTCGTGAAGTGCGGGGTGTTAGACACCCTCTTCTCCGGAGCCTTTCCTCTTTTCCAGGGTAACTCCTTCACTGTGCTGGAGCATGGATGTCATTTCGAGGTGTCTGGTGTTTCCTGAGTGTTAAAATACAGAGATAGTGGGTTTTCCTGGGACTGCTAAGAGGAAAAACCTAAAAATGTTCAGTGAGGCTTAACATTGCAGTACCTAATCTGTTTCCGGATATTGACTAGAAATTGTGACGCGTGACAGGCGATCGTTTCTTGTTCATACACGGAGCTACTGCTCTGCTCTGATAAAGCAAGGTGGGGAAGAAGGGTAAACAGTGCAGTGATGTGTCTGTCAGGCCCTTCTCATGATCAGAGGGTTAGAGCACCTCTACTACGAGGATGAGCTGAGAGATTTGGGGTTGTTCAGCCTGGAGAAGAGAAGGCTCCAGGAAGAACTTGTAGCACCTTTCCAATATCTGAAGGCAGCCTACAGGAAAGCTGGAGAGGGACTGAAGTTGTGGGATGAGGGGTAATGGCTTCAAACTGGAAGGTGGTAGATTGAGATTAGATATTAGGAAGAAATTTTTCACTCTGAGGGGGGTGAGCCCCTGGCGCAGGTTGCCCAGAGAAGCTGTGGCTGCCCCATCCCTGGAGGGGTTCAAGGCCAGGTTGGACGGGGCTTGGAGCAGCCTGGGCTGGTGGGAGGTGTCCCTGCCCAGGGCAGGGGGGGGCACTGGATGCTCTTTAAGGTCCCTTCTGACCCGAACCATCCTGTGATTCTGTGATTCTCACACTAAAAGTCCAGGATTCAGGACAGATCTGGGGTCCCTGTTCTTCCCCTTAGAGGGGTATAGGGGGGTTGGAGCATTTCCCTTGTGGCTGTTCCCCAGCCCCTGTGCCTGAGCTCTTTTTGCTTTGCTCAGTGATGTTTGCCAGTAGATTGTCCAGTGTTTGCTGTCCTTCACAGGACAGGGCTAATTTCAGATGTAATTAGTTTTTGGTGATTCTGGATTTTTTGTTGTAATTTTTGCCTGACTGTAGTGACAACCCAGATGCACTGGCTGTTTTCCAGATGAGCCTACTGATAAGACTTGAAATGCAATAATGCAAAAATTCTCTCTGCAGTTCTCTCTGTCATCGCTCAACAAGACAGTTCTTTCTGGTCATTAAATCTCCTGTATTGATGGTTATCTTTTAAAATCTGTTTCCAAAGTATTTAACCCTGGCATGTAATTCCCCTGCCAAATCTAATCCTTTTTTTCCTGGAATTATTTTTGAAAGACAGTAATTCCTGCCAGTATGGACCAGGGTCTTTAAGAGAACTCCAAAAGAAACTTTCCAGGTTTGCCAGTTTCCTTCTTTCAGGCTCAGTGGAGGAAGCAGTTTGGTCTCTTGACTCAGTAAAGATGTCTCCAGGCAATCGTAGTATCAGAGTGTCTAACAACAAAGGTGTAGTGTGGGAACACAGAGCTCTTGTTTGATGGAAATTTGAGGTGGTCCTACCCCACAGCTCAGCAAGGCACTGATCCACTACTACTTAAAAGAAAAAATAAATATAGAGTAAAAATACATATATTTTTTTCCCCCAGAAGGCTCATAGCTCAGTTCTGAAACAACATTGGGCTGGCACACAGCAACAGGCAATGAAGGCGGCAAGAGGGAGAGGCAGGAGGTCAGTAGGGCCAGAATATCTTCAGACAGCTATTGTTGGGTCCTGTTTAGGCTTTTCTCTGCTTATGTAGATTAAAATATCATTTCGCAGAATTGTGGCGCAGTCGGGGATTTCTGAGTAAGGGAATGACCTGCTGTTTGTTTCTACTGTGTTCCTAGGAAATAACTGCTTAACTCATTATTTTTGTAAATAAGCAAGATCACAGCAAATAATTGTTCCGAATAGCATAGCTGACAAATATCTGATATCTTAACATAAATGTCCTTTGAAGGCCCTAAATACTGGCTAACCATCACAGCTGAAGGACAGTGCTTAGGCAGTCCAAGGCACTAATGGGAAGATGTCATGAGACTTCAAGACGGTGTTGATGGCCTCAGTAGACACAAGTGTTTCTCTCGTACTGAAGTGAAGGTAATTCACACCCAGCCCAGGAACGTTATAAAAATTTTAACACTAGGGCTATGTTTTTTCATACTTAAAAATCCCCAAACCACAAATCTTTCTGTTTCCTTAGATTACAAATTCACAGCGCTGCTCATTAATTGGAAGAATTCTCTCTGAACTCAATACTTTGTCTTTTTTTAATTAATATTTTTTTAAAATCACAGCGGTCAAATAACGCGTTACAATCACACTAGTTTTCAGAACTTTCAATTTTTATGGAACTTAGGAAAAAGATGTTGGTCTTCTCTAGTTTTGTGGGGTTTTTTTTCTCTTTTCAGAAGATAATACTTTGGCACAGGAGCAAGATGGCATTCCAGAGTGACTTTTATGCTTATATTGCAACATGCAACAAAACTGCTGAAGTTGTAATGTTTTTAATCATGTATGTCTTTGGAAGGACACCAACCCTGCACCAGTGTCCTCCAAAAGAGGAGAAAAGGGAGAAATAGGCTGTGATTGCTTAGTTATGTTTTTGCTGCTCTTTTTGCTCTTGCTTGGCAAAAGAATTTTTACTCTCTCTGGCTGTGTGTGGCTTGAGACCCCTTAAAGAATAAGTAGCTGAAATGTCAGCTCATGCTGACATTTGCACTTAGAAGAAGTCTCATGTTTCCGTCCAATGTTGATTTTACTCATAGCAACTGAGGAAAGTAAAATCTTCAGGTTCAGTTCAGGTTCTCAAACCAGCCCCAAATTCTCTGATTTTAATATTGCAAAACTTTAATCATGGATGTTCTTAAATGGCTGAAGCAAAAGATTTGGAATCAAGAGATTTTGTTTCTCTTTTTCTAGGCATTCTTTATCCAAAGATGCAAAAACTAAAAGCCACAGGGCTCATCATTGTACAAGGAGCACAGGTTGGGACCTTGTTAGCAGTAGCAGAGGTTTAAGTGAACGGGTGGCAGGACAGCACTGAGGAGATGTGTTGGCTCTAGAATCTGGAAGCAATATGGTTATCAAGGCTAATACTCTGCAGGCTACGGTTTTGTTGTTGTTTTTGAAATCTACGTATCCCCATCATAGAAGGCCTCAGATCACTGTAAAGGCAAGAATTACAAACAAACCTGGAAGAAATGAAAGGGGACAGGCCACTGGTGACTGTTAAGACCTCGATTAAATGCAGCGTCTGGATCACTAAGCCACTCCAGACTCAACATTCTGGGAGAGCACACAAGGGGAAGACCTGTGTACGTGTGCTGATTCTTGGATTCTTCTACGTAAGATGCTGAGTGAGAGACTGGACACTGTTGGAAAGAGAAGGCTGGGTGAGATGGACTGGTGGTTTGGCTCCTTGTGGTGATTGCTATGAATTGTGCTAACTCCTTTTTAGCTTAAACGGGTAGACCACAGACTACAGAGAGATGTTGACTTGCCTTCAGGTTTTCAAATACTTCCATTTCTCTAACCCCAAATTGGCTTACTTTGTTTTTTGCAGGTGTTTTTACTTATTCTATTAATTTATGTAACATGACAGCTGGTTAGATCTCTTATTGTTAAATTAAGCTTTTTAGGTCAATTTCCGAGGGATGGCGATGGCTTTCCAAAATGCAGAATCCATCAGCATGACATTGACTCAAACCTAAACAGAGGATTTCAGCATTTTATGTGGCTGCAATTGCTATTCCATACAAAAATGTATAAACTAATGCTTTATTCTTTCCTGTGCTTCTTGTTCTCCTAATTTATCAACCCTGACTGTAACATCTTTATGATTATGAATCTACGGGGCATGAGCATATAAAAATAAAGTCGTAAAAAGAATACAAAGACTACCGTTTACTGCATAAAAATATTAAGAACGTAATTAAGTAGGTGGCTAAGAAAATATCATTTGTAACTTGTTTCTATAAATATTGCTGTGATCTATGCCTTGAATGAGATTTATTTTTAAAGATCTTGACTTCTATCAGATGACTTATTCTGACCTAAAAACACATTATTTAACTTTGGAATTTAAAGTGATTTTCTCTATCCACATAACATAAAGAATAACTTCCCACGTTTAGCGTGAATCAAGTTCTTTTACTGGGTATTGACATTGACCTTATGCTAACCTACTGAGAAACTGAAAGAAGTAGAAATGAAAGGTGTCACCCTTCAAAAATTACAAATGTAAAAGCAGTTTTAACTTGTGATTTTCATAGCTGTTAGCCCCTGATTTTGACATTATTTCAGATTGTCTTTATTTAAGGAATAACAGCCCTTCAGAATGTGTCACATATAAAACCCTGGTGACAAAAGAGTTTCTATTTCTAGAAAAAAAATTGTATGTTTTTTAGGTTGCTCTGCACCAAAAAATAATCATATAATGTCACATGCTGTGATTTGGGGGTAGCTCAGTTGTTTTCACTGGCTTGTTTGGCAGGAGAAGGGAAAGTCTTCTGAATTCTATTTTTGATGTTAGAATTGTATTGTGATTCTTGCATCTAATTCACTACCTGGTGGGAAGAACATTGAATTTTTTCCCATCATTGTAGCGTACCAAGCTTTTAAATGCGTTTCTTCTGTGCTTTCCTGCTCAAATGTTTTATAAAATGTGGATGGGTTTATAGATAGACAAACCAACTGATTGATTTGTGTGTACATATATATTTATATAGATATATAGATATGCTCATACGTGCATATATGCATACATATGTATCAGACAAAGCAACAAATTTTATAGACAATGGAAGTTGCAGGATTTATATTCTTCTAGCATTGTAGGATGGCGTTGTCGCTTTTTGATTATGGTACGACAGCATCCCTGTCTTCAGCATGTCAAGTTATCAAGAGAGAACGTACATGTTTTTTGAGACAGCTGGTGGAATCTAATAATGTTTGAGGAGTAAAAATCTGAGTCTATTTAACCGTCTTCTCAGTTTATTTCCATTACCATTTACAGGATGTAAATGTCTTTTAAACATTCTGATATTGATGCTAATTTGTGCTCCTGTTACTATTTTACAGTTAAAAAGGTGATTATTATGGTTTTCTGTTCTCTACTTTTACCTGTGACTGGGACTATACTAAATAGAAACATCATTGAATGCTTTATTTTTTTCAGTACCTTATGGAGATCACGATGTTTAAAAGTACGGCCTCAGTTGCATTTCAAAACTAACCATATGTCCATTGAAGAGTTGCATATGTTTAGCAAGTTTAATTGACTTGATTCTTAAGCAACTTTTAACAGCAATTTAGAGTAGAGATTTAAATGTATTAAATGTGAGGAGATACAGATACCATCTAAAATCGTTGATAGTAACTAGCCAGGGATGAAAAGAACCGACCCTATGTACCCCCCTATTAAATTTTGCTGGAGATTCGAATGTACAGCTCAACAAAGTGGGAAGACACTTAGAATGCTACCAGTTTGGAGGAGTAGGAAGATACCTACTGGAGGTGGTTATAGACTGCACATATTTTAGCTATAGCAACTGAGATTTTTCTTCCTTTAACTCCTACTTCTAGTATTTTCTAAATACTCTCTAAATAAATGTCCATGCAGCAGCAGTGTACCTTTATTAAATTACTGAGCATGAATGAAGAAAATAATACTATCTTAGTATGCAAATACCTAACCTAAAGCTGAAGTTAACAGTCATTAAAAAAAACAAGTGGCTTCTGTAAAGGCGATAAAAATCATGATATAATCATAAATATGATAATATATTGGTGTATTACAGTCATGTGTTGCCTGTGTTACAAACTGGGTACATTGGAAAAATGGCTTCTCAAGCTGAGAAATGAAACCTTGGTCATTGTGTTTCAAAAGTGCAGTTTTCATTTTAAGTCGGGTATGCAGTAGAGATAATGGATGTGGACATCTATGGGGGAAAACTTATGTTTGCCACGTATCTTCATCAAACACGCTGGAAGGGAAAGTTGTCTTTAAAGCTAGTTGGCTTTATTACTGCTACATCTGACCTGAAGCTTGCTAGAATTATGTAGGATGGACGGTGGGACTCATTTCCTAACAGTCCTGCTCTCTTGTTTTTGAAGAACAGATTGGCCACTGATCTTTATTCTTTCTCAGCCACTTCTTAAACCTCCAGGTAGGTTCTCCAAAGTTGTCCTCATGGTGTGGTTACATTCCCAGTCCAAGCTAGTGCAGGCCATCAGTAGAGGAACAGGACTTCATTGGTGGTAGAAAGTTGAAATGGCCCACTACATTTTAGCACTAATTTTTAAAGTATTGTGCTTCCTACTAAGAGCTACTGGAGCAAAAACACTTTTCTAAAAAGCTAAACCTTTCCATAGTTATATGTAATTGAGTAACAATTCAAAAAGAGAGTTTGCGCTGAAATTTTATTTGCGATATGTTGTTTGCAGGGAAGGTTTTGCATTCCACTGGCGCACGAGGTATTTTGGATGTACAGGTATTAGAATTTCATTTTGTCGTTCCTTATAAAAAGAATTGTTTTCCAAATGGGATGTGTAAAGGCCTTAATTTAGACTAGAGAATACAAAAGCCTCTATCTGGAACATGAAAAAGTAACTCAGGCAGCATCTACTTTTACCTCACCTGCCCTGCTAGGTGATTATCTTGATACCTGCTTTACATTCTGACTTTAGATATAAGATACCTTTGATTTATATTTCTAGTAATATATCCTATGCAGGTGTAGGATGTTCTGTAGAGGCTATAAAATGATTTGGGTTTGGGGAAGTTTTATTTTACTCTTGGCTTAGTAACACTTCTTTTAATATGTGGGAAGACCAGCCTTTACGTTTTAAGGAAACAAACATTTAAGCAAGAGCAGTATTGCTCCGGAAAGACTGAAAAATATTCATGGTGTGTCTGCCTCTGAGTGTCTAGGTATTACAAACATAATGTGATGCATACAAAATGTAATTTAGTATAGTTTTTGGTATAAAGGTGCTACCCAATTGGCATCTTTAGATTTCAGGCATCACCTTAGATAGCAACAACAGGGATGTCAACATTTTGGTCTCTGGTTGGTGTCTGGGGTGTTGTTCATTTCATTGCTATATTGAAGTTGTGAAAGTTTGTTTCATTAATGCTTTTGAGTCTCATATTTTTCTGCAGTTGAAAGAGAAAATTCTATATTAGAATCTGAATTTGGCAGCGTTTACTTTTGGAAGCCAGAGGCAAGTTTGAATTCTACTGTTAGATTTTTTTTGTTTGGTTTAAATGTCCCCTGAGGCAGGTGTGGTCTGCGTACAGGGATTTTGTCTTTTCTAGCATTTTGCCAAGTATGTGTAGAAAACAACATGTGTCTGTGTCCTGGAGTGAGATAGTTGATTCTGCAAAAAGGGAGGGCATTTGTGACGAGTTTCTTTTACCGCTATGTGAAAGGAATCAGGCTTTCTCTTTCTTTGGAGGATAGCTACAGGGCTGAAGGTGGGGTTTTTAGTCGCTTTTTTGGCAGAAAACCAGTAGGCATGGAGCCAACAGAGGTATAAGACATCTCTGATGCAGGTTCCTAATCTAGGGAAAACAATCAAACGTTTCATCACGTGTCAAGTACTTCAGATTTCTCAAAGCTGAAGTTGCCACTAAAACGCTTACGTCTGATACGCATTTTTTGGAGCCTGACCGTTAGTGTGTCAGTAGTTCTGCTCAGCTGCCTAATTTCATGTGACTTCTCTGAACTGTTATAGCCTTGATTTTGCAGTTAAAAGTTCTGTTTCTCCTTTTACCAGGTAAACTGGCTTAAATCATTTCATAGGAACAGAAAAGTTTTTTTCTCTGGAACTGAATCCATGAGTCCAAATGCATTAGTACCCTGATACAAAACTGAAAAAAAAAATTTAAAAATATTTTTACAGGCATTGACTTAAATCCTCTGGATGACATTTAATATTGGTCTACATTATAACCTTTTTTCTTGAGCTTTGCATGAGGACTTTAATATTTTTTTACTTTTCTTTCAATTATATTGTGTTAGCTTTGCTGGTTTTGGGGAAGTGGAGAGGTAGGAGAAACAGATGGAATGCACTTCTATTAATGGATTAGGCCGTTTCTGGATAGCAGTGGATTGCATTTTTTGCTTTAGTACAGTGATTACTATAGTAGTTTTGGAAAAACAAAGCAAAACAAAACCACAATTTGTTTTTCGAAAAAAAATAGCATTCACAAGTGGTTGAGGTCATGTTAGAACCCCAGATTCTGCTTCCGTGCCTCCAAGACATTTGTAAAATCTTTGCTGTTTCATTAGCTTGAGGTCAAAGCCTTGTTTGTTAGTGAGCGTAGAAATGATGGCGCTAATACTTGGATGAGCCTGAAATTTGAATGGAAATCTCCTGCTGCCAGCGGGGAAGTTGTCCCCGTTGTGGTGTGAGAGGTGTTTGTCACAAAATAAGTTCAGCAATTTTCTCATCCGTACTCTACAGCGTTCCCGTGATGCGGTCACATCAGCTCGACGGGAGAAATTCTGCCCTTGGTTGACATTGGTACGGTGGTAAAATCAGCGGCGTTGCTGCAGCTTTGCTGGTGGGAGAGAGCTTTCTTTTGCTTCCCTACTTTATTCTCTTTGCTCAAAGAAACGGTGCTCTGATGCCAGCAGAAAAGCTCCTTTCGTCAGCGTTTACTATCTATCTGCTGTGAGGACTCTGCTGACACAGCACTGGTGCTATAAACCCTTTAATATACCACACGCAAAATTAAACTGAAAATTAGAGAATAATGAAAGAAGTTTTAGGGAAAGTACAGCTCAACAGTAAATAAGTTGTAGATTCAAGTCTGCTTTGTGTTTCTGTTCCGGTAGGTTTTAACAGGGGCTCATTTTTCTACCTCTGCAAAAGAAATAGAGCGTGAACTACAGGCAGGAAAGTCTTCTCTGAACTTGTGTTGCTTTTGTATGGAAAGGAGGAGGGAAGGAAAAGCTTAAAAATGTGAGAATCAAATGGGAAATCCAAGGACATCATATGAAGTAGTCTGTATTTTCATACCATTGAGGGTACAAATAAATTAATAAAAGAATTCTCTCAAACTCTGCTCACGTCTGGACAATGTTCACAGACCTGTTTAAAATAAGGAAATGGCTTATATCTGAACTACTGAGCTCTAAGAACATGTAAAGATCTCCGGTGATTTATTGGTCATCTGGTACTTCTTGGTATATTTTTAGAAGGAAAAGTGGCAGTAGAGATGACTTACTTCAAGATTTAAGATGAAAGGAAAACAGGGTTTTCACTATAAAAGCTAAATTGCCAGTCCCAGTGGATGGCAAAACCCATGATTTATACCGAATTGAAACTCAGCAGGTATGCTGCTGCTTTTCTGCTTAGGTGACATAATCAAGGGCATTTTGGATGCACTTCAGATGTGATCTGGCTCATTAGGGTGTGTTTCAGATCATGCTGCTTTTTACAAAGGGTATTTGCTTTGTAGGAGATATTTATGCATCATTCTACACAAAGATTTTTAGTAATATATAAGGCAAAGTACTGAGTATTTGGCTGTATTAACATCTATCATTTTAGCTAGCAGAATGCTTGCTAATTTAGATATTTTAATGAATGAGTCATAACCTTTGTATAATAGCACCAAAATTATAATTGTCATTTTATTCTTTCCACTGATGTATTTTTAGTAAAAAAAAAAATAAGTTTCGGGCGGGTAGAAGCTGTTTGCACACTTTCGTACAAAACAGCAAAAAAATAATCTAAACTCTTAGTAGATTTTGTTAAATACTTGGTATAGTGTTAAACAAGTTTGTGGGATTTGGAGAACAACTATATAGATTTTATATTTCCTTTTCATCAGAGATTTTACAGCTGTACTTTCAGTTATCAATTTTAGGTGTTCAACATAGTTTCATGTAATAGCCATTTTGTAAACACTTGTTTTGGCCACATGTACGATATCCTACTACTTATTTCCTTCAAATACATTTAATTTTCTACTTATCATCTGAACTTTGGCTGGATTTGCAAATTGCTGATTGGTGAGGTTTCAAATGGTTCAGATGTAGACCCTGCACTGAAAGTGGGTTTTTTATTCAGAGAACATTTCTCCCTTAATCACACAGAGCAGTGAAGGCAAATGTTTTGTTATTTCCCAACCAAACAATCATCTTTTTCAGTTTTCTGAGTCTTAAAAGTGCCACCAGAAAAATTGCCGTGCTTGTCGATAGGTACTGCAAAGCCTTCGCTATGACAAGCGTGTATTCAACTGAAAGGTATTTTTACAATTCTCTTTTATTTAGAACTAATGGTTTAAGAAAAAATATTTCTCACAGTCATTATCTTACAACTGAACACCAGCAAAACAAATAAGTAGCACCTAGAGGTTAGCAAATATTTTAGGAAGTGATTTCTATATTGAACAGTCAAGGGTTTTTGCTAGCTTGAGCTGCATTATGTGCCATGGCACCTCAAAGATTTTTCCAAAGAGTTGTTTGTCTAATTTGTGTTGTACAAATACAGAAAAGGCTTGATTGTCTGGAAATATCAGGCTTTTTTTCTGAAGGATGCTTGCTGCTTAATTGGTTTCCTTATTTTCTGATGCATACTTATTCCCTCATACCCCAATAGTTTTTGATGTCTCATTTCTTTAGTTGTGAAGTACCACAAGCACTGTATAAATAAAAATAAATATCCAAAGGCAATCTATAAATACATCTCTACCCTTAGACATCCGCACAAGATCTAGGTGTCTTGGAATTCTCAGGCAAAACATTGTTAGAAATCCTGCTCTCAACAGAACAGTCTGGTTTATGCTATGATTCTGTGCATCAAAAAATATTATGTTGTTGCAGCAAAAAAATACGCAATATTGGGAAATTCAACTAAGATTTTTTTGTGTGTCTTTTTTTTTTCTAATGGGGAGTCAAGTCTATCCATCTTTCTGTTTAGAGCAGTAAGTGTGATAATTCCTCATTTCGAGACACGTGTCCAGTAGGGACATTGGACTTCAAGGATAATGTAAAGGAAGCCCAGAGGAGACCAAGAACAAAATTAACCTCACGTTATTATTTTTTTTAAGGTGGAAGTTAGAGATTGCTGATGGCATTATCTAGAGTTTCCCCCTACCAAAGGCACATGCCGCTCTGGCTACAAGCCTGAAACACCTACGGTTCCAGTCCGAATAGAGCAGCCAATCTTTCAGGGACTGACTTCTTGGAGAATGGCTGGGGAGGAAGTCAAACAGAGTTGAGGAATGTTTTTTATCTACATTCCGGCCTTCAGACTAGTCTGTTTAACACAGATGTTTAACATACTAATATCTGTTGAGTGCCAACTTTTCGAAAAGCTTTTACATTTTTTATTTTATGGAGAAAATTATTTGTTGACTGAAAGATACTTAAGGGACTAGAGCATTCTGCAAGCATAAATAGTAGAATCTTCATTACTAGATGTTGGTGAGATAAACCTCCACCATATATCGTTTATGTAGAACTGATCCTATTCTAACAGGAAGCAGATTGCAAGACCTCTCTCCGTTTCTTCCGGGCATTTTTCTGTTTTTCTTACCAAAACTTCTCAGCATCTCATTATATCATACACTTTGCTCAGAAGATTGCTAGAAATTTATTTCTTTATTTTTCAAGTTGTTTTTACCCTGCAGTAGGAGGCTTGATGATTATAGGGCATATGTGTTCTGGAAGGCAAGTTTAATTAGTTTACGAAATGATGCCCCCTTTGTAGCTGCTTCCTTTATTTCTGATGCTTGGTGAAGAAAGAGTCAGTACTTGTTGCCCACCAAAGAATACCAGCAGTCCATAGGGCATTGCTTGAACAGCCTGATATGTAAATTGAAGCAGAAAATTAAAAGATTTTTATTAGCAAGTGTTTTTTCTGGAAAAAAAAATCGCTGACATCTGCTAGAGAGAAAAGGTAAAGAGAGGTTCATGTATGTGACTGGTTCCACCAGTTCTGGGAGAAAAGTTTGCAAACCCTCAGGAATTTTGTGTTTTAGTAGATTACTGTGTTAGAATTTAATGGGAGGGAAAACAACTATTTGTGTTTGCTGAGTAAGGAAGGACCCTGCAGAGTTGGAACCTTGGGATGGATGGTGACTGATGGAACCTTCACATATTTAGCTGGCTCCCTGCCTACCCTGTTCTGGTTTGGGGAGTGGAGGGTTGGTGGGTTGGTTTGTTTAATATGGGCCTCATTTCTGCAAAACTCTGAAAAGATTAATTGTTGAAAAACTGCCCAAAGTAGCCTAAGAGTGTGTGCACTGGGTCTTAGGATCATAGAATCATAGAATGTGTTGGGTTGGAAGGGACCTTTAAAGGCCATCTAGTCCAACCCCCCTGCAGTCAGCAGGGACATCTTCAACTAGATCAGATCTTGCTTGCAATTAAGTATACCCAGTAGTGAAGTCAAGAAGCTGTGCCTGTCTCTGAATCCTTTACGATCTTTGTTATTTAATACGAAATCTTAGTTGAGGTCCCATTTGTCCCTATCACTCCTTTAAAGAATTGCTTAGTCACCTCTGAGAGCTCAGCCATTTCTAATGACCAAACTCACTAAATTTTTATGTTTGTGATGTTATTTTTTTTATTACAGGACATATTATTATAAGAAATACGCTGCACTTGGGTCTCATCATCGATATTCGTAAATTGAATCTTAAGGCTGAAGATTTTGTGAGAGTGATGGTTAATAAATGAGAGAATTATTATTAGCCTAGCGGATTAATTTAGCTATATGCAGTATCTGACCAGAGGATTCAGAGTTTCCTCCTGTGCAGTTCTGAGCGTTGTACATCTCATTTTAAAGACGATTTTTCTACCATCTGTATTTAACGCCCATTCATCAATAAGAGATAGGAGGTAAGAATTTCACTGGGCAGGATCAGTTTGTGACATGGTACCAAACACATGTGTGTGATGTACGTGAGAGTGGGGCATTCCTTCTCCTCTTCAAGTACCCGCTTCTTGCAGCCCAGAATTTGTAATTTAGCAGGAGAAATTGCTGTCCAGTAGGATTTTTGCTTCCTATACTTACATGAGTAAAACCACAGGATGAGAAAGGGGCTAAAAATTTAAACTACATCCCATTTGCTTGGAGATGGAGTTGGAATGACAGGGAGGAAACTGGAAGAAGTAAAACCTTAAGTTCATATTTTAAGTTATGTCTTCTTGCCACTCCTACATGCGTTTCTATGGAAACAGAAGCAGAAACTGGGCCATCGGCAGCCAAGAATCCATTTACACTTTAAATTTACTGCTTGAGCAGCCATGCAGTTTTCTTGTCCAAATTAAATCGTGATGGAGTAACACTTGCTAAGTAAATTGGGGGTAAGATGAAAACACCAAATATTAAATACCCTTCCATAGATACACCAAAAAAACCCCCACCTTTTTTCTGAATGACCTTAAAAAAACAAGTTAAATTATATTTTAAAAAGGTACTTACATGTGGCTTTACAAATATGCATTGAAATTATTTTAAATAATGCTGTTATATTCTTCAGGTAATTACGTTATCTACTTTAATTAGGAAGGTAGCTAACTCTCTCAGGCAGCTTAGTTGTTTCTGTGATTTGGATACAGAAAAGAAATAAGTTGCATTTTCCTTACTGCTTGTCTTCTAATAAATTTCGTGGTGAAATTCTCATGCACTAACACAGCTCGCGGTTGTTGTATAATCACTACTGTCATTTATTTATGTCTTATTATTAGAAGATAAGGTTGCTTATACTGCTTATGATAAAATATTGTCAGATACTTACCGCTATTAGAAACTTCACTAAAGTTACTAAGTGTTTGCTGAAACTGGGATTGTTTGAGTTGATTTCTGTTTTAGTTGGTTACCCCTTTTTGTTGAATTATTATTTTTTAGTTCTGGCGAGCTTTGATTAGAAAAATGATAGTGCTCTTATGCTTTGGAGTAAGAAGTTTTCTTTGGAAATATACCCAAATTGTGTCCTGTATTTGGTTCTGTTTGTCAGTTCTTTAATTATACTTGTTTCCTCAGTTGACCTTTCAAAATCTGGTGGAAAGCTCAGACTTTTTTTCTCTAACTGCTAATAAAGCTGGACTGTGGGTACAGCTGGTTAGAAGACTGTGAGGGAGGGAGCAGTCTCGACTGAACGATGAGTTTGTAAACAGCTACAGAAGAGAGCTGGGAACTGGAGAGGAGCGATAACCTAGGAACTGTGTGTGCATGGAAGGAAGAAGTTAGAGGAAGGAGAGCAGAGAAACTAGGGAAAGAAAAAAAGAAGAATGAATAAAGAGAAAATGGGATGGATCATGAGGGACAGAGGAGGTGAAATGCCTGAACAACAAAGAAAAAGGAAGTGGAATTGAGTGTATGAGGCAAGTGGGACTGAGGATGGACTGGGAAGACTGGGACTGGCAGAAGATAGAGGCTAAGCCTGTGCTAAGAAGTTTGAGGCAAGGAATAAATCTAACATAAGAAACTGTCCTGGGATAAAGATAGATACAAGGCCTCTTCAGAGTCTGAAATTGCAGCTATGAGAAGTATTTAGGCTGCATTTGGGAACTCTCTTAGCCTATTGCTAGATTTTCCCTGGGTGCTGGACCAAGGGAGAGCTGGAGTCCCAGCATGGCTCACCCTGTGGCAGGTGTCTGTACACCAGCACCATGGATTCCCTGCACAGGCCTCAACGTTATGTCAAAATACAAGAATTAGGTTTGTCTTTGTGAACCTCGTTTTCATTCATATTTAAATTATTTTTTTTTTAAGCACTTGGTGGCTTTGGGTATTGCTGACACCAGCTGAATATGCCAGTCATGAAGGTAGTGAGTACTGGCAGTCAGGGCAACTGTTTTGACAGACCATGAAATGTGCTAAGAGAGTGTTCCTCCATTTTCTCCTTCCTCCTGGTCAGGGATAAACGCTTGTGTGAAGACTGCATGGCACAGAGAAATTCCTCTGTGTAGGAATTCAGGAGCTGCTGCTGCATGTGCTTGGGAGTGGAACACCTCTCTTATGAAGATAGACTGAGGGAATTAGGTCTCTTTAGCCTGGAAAAGAGGCGTCTGAGGGGGGACCTAATTAACACTTATAAATACTTGAAGGGTGGGTGTCAGGAGGATGGGGCCAGGCTCTTCTCAGTGGTGCCCAGTGATAGGACAAGGGGTAACGGGCACAAACTTGAGCATAGGAAGTTCCACCTAAACATGAGGAGGAACTTCTTTCCCTTGAGGGTGGCAGAGCCCTGGCCCAGGCTGCCCAGGGAGGTGGGGGAGTCTCCGTCTCTGGAGACATTCAAACCCGCCTGGAGGCGTTCCTGTGCCCCCTGCTCTGGGTGGCCCTGCTTTGGCAGGGGGTTGGACTAGATGATCTACTAAGGTCCCTTCCAACCCTATGATTCTGTGATTCTGTGAGTGGTACGTGGAGCATATTTTTTTTCCCAAACGATGACACTGGTTGGCAGCAATTGGTAGTTTGTGTTGTCTTGTGGGATGTTTCATGAGTAAAGTCTCACAGACTTCTTAGAACTGTGCAGATTAGGGTCTGCTCCCTGCACCCAATTAAGAGAGAGAGATGACCGATGAAGTAAGTTTTGAAAAGCTAAGCAGCAAGTAAGTAATAGTCAGTGAATAGGGTAGCAAACAGGGGAGTTTACATGAAATTTGTAAAGGAACTGGTAGGGGGGTTTTTTTGTTATCCATTTCCCTTAGGAGGAAAACGTGAAAAGTAATGCAGGAAGTGCCAAAATATGCAAGCGATAGAGAAACATAGTGCAAGCTGTGGAGCATTCATCATTCTTGAGTCATTTCCAGTGGAAGTTATTTATGTGTGACATGACAACTAATGTCTCTGTTGGATGAGAAGATCCGTGCACCAGAGGTGTAACTGAAGATAATGGTTGTATTGGGTTTATGTGGCAAGTTTTGGGTAGCAGGGGGGTGGGTAGGGCTGCAGGGGGGGCCTCTGTGAGAGGAGATCAGTGGCTGTCCCTGTGTCAGAGGCAGTTCCAGTCAGGCTCTGAAACGGACCCGCTGCTGAGCAAAGCTGAGCCCGTCAGTGACGCTGGCAGTGCCTTTGTCAAAAGGGCGGTGTGAGTGAGGAGTGAGAAAAAATGTGAGGGAAACAGTCCTGCGGACACCCGGGGGTGAGAGAAGAAGAAAGGGGAGGAGGTGGCTCAGGTGCCACCGCAGGGATTCCCCTGCAACCCACGGAGAAGACCATGGAGAAGCAGGTTGTACCTCTGCAGCCCACGGAGGAGCACATCAGAGCAGATACGCACACTGCATCCCTTGGAGGGCCCTGTGCTGGAGCAGGTGGATATGCCCTGAAGGAAGCTGCATCCCATGAGGACCTGGCAGGAGCTCTGGCCTGTGCAGAGGAGCCCATGCAGGAGCAGGTTTTCTGGCAGTAACTGCAGCCTGTGGCGGAGCCAGGCTGGAGCGGTTTTTCCCTGAAGCACTGTAGGCCACGGAGAGGAATAGTTCTGCTGTTACAGAAAATTAGAGGGAAAAGCCAGAAGAACGTGCTGTGTGGAAGGAAAGAAAGACCAATCCACAGAGGTCGGAAAAAAGGAAATCATTAAATGTGTCCAGTATCAGAGTCACAATAAGTTAGGAATGTTCTGAGAGATGAAATGTGAGGATGATTTTAGAGACTGTTACAGCCGTCTGAAATATGCCACCTGTAAGAGATCTTTGTCAGTGGGGGCTCATGAAAACAGCAGGTAGATCTGTTAGGAGAAAATCTAGATAACAATGTTGACAGTGAAAGGCAGCAATAGAAATTTGTGTTTGAGGAATAGAAAAGAGGCAATTTATTGTTATTACTGCTGGAACAAATCATACAGCCAGAGCCTTGCTGAAACGGGTATGCCAGGGTGTGAAAAATGCTCTAAGACATTGCAGCTTAGGTGCACTTTTGTGGGATTCCTCTCGAGAAATAACTGAGAATCATGAAATGTTTTTGAAAATAGCCTTAAGGGAATGATATTACCAGGAGAGACTTGGCACATTTGATTTTCTTGAAGTACAGATGGCGGCTTTTTTCAGGGGGACTGAATATCACCTGGATAGCTGCAGGACTATTAGCCATGGAGACTAAACATGCAAAGCACAGTTAGAAAGTTAGCAAAGGCGGCTGGAAGAAGTTTACAAGTGTAGAGAGACACTGAAATCAGGTGCATGAGAATGCAGCAAAACAAGACTTTTGTGTCATGAGAAGGATGTAGCAGTAAATAGCGATTTTGGTAGATAGCCAGTACATTTAGAGAGAAGAAAGTGCAATTTTTTTATGCATTCTGTATTGTAATGGAGGAATTGTGACACCTGATATGGGCCACCAAACTGAGTGTTGTGGACATTTCCACGACGGGGTGGATGGTCACGATGGGCAGGAAAACAGTTGTGGTGGGTTGACCTTGGCTGCCTGCGAGGTGCCCACCCAGCTGCCCTCTCTCTCCCCCTTATCAACAGGACAAGGGGGAAAATAACACGAAAAGATTCGGGGTTAAAGGTAAAGACAGGAAGATCACTTTACCAGTTATCACTGCAGGCAAAACAGACTCAACGTGGGGAAAACTAATTTAATTGATTGCCCATTAGAAGAGACTTGGATGGTAAGAAACAAAGATTAAAACACCTTCTCCCCTGCACCCTTTTTTCTCCAAGGTTCAACTTCATTCCATCATTTCCGACTCCTCTAAGCTTCTCCCCCTCCCAAATGACACAGGGGAATTGGGAATGTGGGGTTGGGGTCAGTCCGTGACAGTTCATCTCTGCCGGTCCTTCCTTCTCACACCTACTCCAGCGTGGGGTCCTCCATGGCCTACAGTTCCTTCAGGATCAACCTGCTCCTGCTTCCTTCAGGAAATATCCACTTGCTCTGGCGTGGGGTCCTCTGCGAGCTGCAATATGGACATCTGCTCCAGCGTGGTCCTCTTCACGGGTCCCTCCTTCTCTGACCTTTCCGTTGGAGGTTTCTCCCACATTTTTTCCTCACAGGGACAGCCCCTACAGCAGCCATAAGTGGAGAACCAAGAACTGAAAGGTAGCATCTCATTAAGAAAGAGGAAGATAAACCCTGAGTGAGGCTACCATTTAAATTAGCCAATTTTTTCCTCCAAAAAAAGAAAGGGGCTGGTATCCATGGTTGGATGATTTAAACTGCTTTTACGAAGAGCAAAGGAACTGAAGTAAAATAGTGTCGATGTGGCTTCTACTGACCTCTGCATATGTCAAAATATATATGGATGTCAAATATATGTGGATTTCTGTAAGATTAGAGAGGAAATAAAAATCCATGGGAAATGAATGATTATAGGAGACTTCTAAATCCCAATTTTATGGAGTTTGTGTGCTGATCGGGGTCCAGTAGAGCAGTTCCGAATTTGAGCAAGCTTGCGAGCTGACCACTTCATGTCAGATTGCAAAGCAGATACAAGCATTTAAAAAAAAACCAAAAACAACAGTGCAATATTCTAATATTGTTACACACTTGGATTTTAGAAAAACAAGCTTTGAAACATTAAGAAAATGCAATAGTACAGTTAACTGGTCTGGAGAGCTTTGAACATGCTGGAGACAGGCTTGCATCAAAAGGTTGTAGAAAAGACCACAGTTTTATTTGCGTGAATAAGCTTTTTAAGGAGGATACAAAAGGAAGTCGAGAATCTACCAAGATGTGAAAGGTAATTGAAAAGTAAGGAAAATTTAAAATAAAATGAATGCAAACCAGTCAGAAACGGCTGTGATTTGCATTCTGTAAGGTATATTTAAACAAATAAAAAAAATTGTTCCTTCTTACTTGGGACACATATAGCATGTTCACACCTCTCTCAACATGTAGTATTACCTCTTCTGTAGGGTTGGAAACAAAAGAGAGCGCTTTGCCTCAGCTTTGAGTAAGGTTCATGTTGTGCATGTGGGTGATTAGGTACCTACTGAAAATGAGCCTGACGGGCCACTACAGAGCTGGTAAAGTACAGAGCTGGTAAACAGTGGTTATGTTGCTTGGATTTCTTAGGAGTCCAAGTGTAGTCCAGCATGAAATGTGAATAGCGAACACATCTGTATTCAAAAAGACAACATGTGAGACAGCTATAGGCCAACGTATTTTCTGACGGCCAATTCTGTATGAAGTTTCAAAGCAGAATTTTGAAAAGAATAGGTGGGTAACTGAAAGTAAATGGGAAGTGGTATAAACAGCAGTGTGTTTTTTTCAAGCTAGTTCCTAAAGACTAATGAGAGAAAGATTAGCTGGTTTCTTAAACAAGGCGAATACGGGAGAGTCAAGCTGTTTGGATTTAAACAAAACATTACTTTAGCATTCTATAGGAAACTATTATTGAAGGTGGAAAAAGTTGGATAGGAAGATGGCTAACAAACAGCTGTGAACAAAATACAGTTTTCAGGATGGACAGAAATTATTAATGGTTTTGTGCCGTGATTAGAAAATATTCTTAGATGTCTGCTTATTAAATTTTGGCTAATGTGAAGTTGAGAGGGCTTGTTCAGACGGAGGAAAACTCATCATGCAGGGCAGATAGAAAGAAGTTGTATCCACCACTGAGTCGATGGATAGGAAGAAGTAATAGTGCAATGGTCAAAGTTGCACACCAGCGCAAAGAACTGTAAACTGGGAGTGATGGGGAGGCATGAGAGCCAGAGATACTGGTCTTCAAAGGGTGACTGCAGCTGCAGAAATTGTGCAGCACAGAAAGGTAAATGCAGCGCTGAGTGAGACACTCAGTCAAAACGTCGGAAGCAGCAATTTCATATAATAACGGCTCAGCATCTGCCCTGCCTAATGCCCTCTTTTTCTCAGTCTGAATTCTGTGAAAAGGCATATGAGTTGCCTTGATCTTTCCTATAAAAGAACTATTTTAAATTGCTTTCTGTAACACATACTTTCAATTTAAGCAACACTAATACCACAAGTTCTCAGAGCACTGCTGCAGCCTCGAAAGAGCTTTTAAGTCCATCCTGTTGACAGCAGGGGCCTGCACACAGTCTAGAACTCAGTAATAGACTTATTTTCCTTTTGTTATCAGCTCTTTACCTGTCAGCAATAAATGGGGGGATGAGGGGTAACGGTTTTAAACTAAAAATGGTAGACTTAGATTAGATACTGGGAAGAAATTCCTGGCTGTGAGGGGGGGGAGCCCCTGGCCCAGGTTGCCCAGAGAAGCTGTGGCTGCCCCATCCCTGGAGGGGTTCAAGGCCAGGTTGGACGGGGCTTGGAGCAACCTGGGCTGGTGGGAGGTGTCCCTGCCCAGGGCAGGGGGGGGCACTGGGGGGGCTTTAAGGATTATCTTATCTTATCCAACTCTAACCATTCTATGATTCTGTGACTTTCGAGTATGTTTTCTTATCATTTAGGAAGTTCAGTTTTCATGTAATGAAAAATGTGAACAGAAATACCTGTGCAATAACACACAGGTCTCTTGTTGTTAGTGCTGAATGTTCTCTCTTCCCAAAGATTGAATTTTCTTTGGTATTAGACTTCCCATTTGCATTCTCCTGCAAGGTTAATTTTGAAATTTCAGTAAGCTCACACTCTGACTAAGAAGGGTTGTCTGCTATGGTGGTTTGCCTTTTTGCTACTGTTCCTTTTCCATTTCCATTGTGGAAGTGTGGGACATTACACTTTCTTTCAAGGCACTAAAAGGCATGACTCACTCCTTCTCCTTTGTCTATTTCTTAACCAGGTTCTACTTTATGGCTTTACCTCGTGCTTTAATAGTCTTTTGCATGGAGCTTGTCAAAAGGGCTTTGGGAAGCTGCGTAAACTGTCAGGGAGTTTCATCTGTCTACATTTCATTCTCCTCACATGCTCCAGAATTAGAGTAGACACGTGCCAGGGTTTTTGTTTGCAGCTTTCCCTTCCTAGTATGTGATTTTATAGGTTTATCCTTAATTATTTTAATCCGTTTTCCTGGCACAGGTGAACCGAAGTGGACTATACACTTAGGGTTGTCACACACACCCAATGGCATCCTGGCTTGTATCAGGAATAGTGTGGCCAGCAGGACTAGGGAAGGGATTGTCCCTTTGTACTTGGCGCTGGTGAGGCCCCACCTCGAATACTGTGTTAAGTTTTGGGCCTCTCGCCACAAAAAAGACATTGAGGTGCTGGAGTGTGACCAGAGAAGGGCAACGGAGCTGGTGAGGGGTCTGGAGCAAGTCTTGTGAGGAGCGGCTGGGGGAGCTGGGGGTGTTCAGCCTCGGGAAAAGGAGGCTGAGGAGAGACCTTCTCGCTCCCTACAACTGCCTGAAAGGAGGGGGTAGTGAGGGGGAAGTCAGTCTCTTGTCCTGAGTAGCAAGCGATAGGACAAGAGGAAATGGCCTCAAGTTGCACGAGAGGAGGTTTAGATTGGGATATTAGGAAAAATTTCTTCACCGAAGGGTTATCAAGCGTTGAAACAAGCTGTCCAGGGAAGTGGTGGAGTCACCACCTCTGGAGGTACTTAAAAGCCAGGTAGACGTGGTGCTGAGGGACGTGGTTTAGTGATGCTTTTTGTCAGTGTGAGGTTAATGGTTGGACTTGACGATCTTAAAGGTCTCTTCCAACCGAAATGATTCTATGATTCTATAAAATACTTTAAATTAAGAACACCATTGGCTTCCTCATTTTGGAGTGGTGCTAGATTTTAATAGTTGTATATCTTTATTAGTCATTCTTGCACATTTCAAAAGATAGGTAAATACTATCACAGGACAGATAATTTGCTGTTCTCCTAGATAGAAGTGTTCTACACATGTATTAAAAATGAGGAAATACAAATCATACAAATTTGTTCCTTGAGCTCAAGGCAACTTCTGATACTCATCTTTGCATCTCAAGAGGGAAAAAAAAAACGCACCCAAACCCCCAAAAACGTGGTTTTAGTTTTATAGCTGGTTTAGGGGTTTTGTAAGCAAAATAAACACAATTACATGAACAGGAGACGCAGGAACACATTAATTTGATTCCATCTGCTAAATAATTTTTGTGAATTTAATTGTACCCTGGTTCTTCTAAACACGTTAAGACATATGTTCATAAACTAATTGAATATAGCTCCTAGTCTTGGCAGTTGTCCAGTACACTGTTAAATCAACAACAGTATTCTTAAGAATTATTTCAGTTGTAGTATGTTAAATGTTCTCGTCACCATTTTCTGTTTCAAAAATCCTATGACAAAATGAAATACAGGCTTATAAAAAAGCTAAGTATCTCAAATTAAGTACTAGTTGCCAATAAGCTTTCTGATTAGAATGTTATTCTTTTGCCATTTGTCCGTTTTGGCTGTAAATTTAATATTGTAGCTCCTTTCAGATGTTTATGTTGAGTTGCTCTATGTGGCTGCTGTAGCCTTAGACATTCCCCCTTGCATTTCTAATTTTAAAATATTTAAGCATCATAAGATTTCTTATTTCTGAAATTACAGAGCTGGTTATCAAGACGTGTTGAAAATCTGGTTCTAAACCCAGATCATCTTGTTATGAATGTTGATAAATTTTACCAGATCAGTGAATCAAGATATCTCTATAAAAGAGAAAATGTGCTGAATTTTGTGGCAGTTCACTCTTCTAGGACTTGCGCAGCCTGTTAAGATTGACAGCAGTCTGAAGAACCTGTAGTAAACCAGAAAGATGGCATATATTTGCACATAGAGTGGGAATTTTAAAGATTTCTGATATTTCCCAGCAGGTTAATTACAGAACCTTTTCTTCCTCTGCAATTAGCGAGCACGTAGGATCAAGAGGAGACATTGAGCCCAAAGTAGCCTATATTCTTACTAACTCTGTGTCAAAAAATTTAAATGATCTATCATATAACTGTATTATGCAGATGCAAGTGTATTATTGAAAGAGAAGAAATAGAAGTAATTGCTTCCTGGTTTTGAGAGGCGATGCGCACTTGAATGTCAAGGCACATGTTCTGCCTTGTGCGGTGAAGTTGCAGCAATCTTTATACAGCCAATGTCACTGCCTTCGCCCAGTCGTAAGCTGTAGAAGTGCAACTGGGTGCTTTGCATATCATGAAATTAAAAATTGGGTAAATTGCCATTGAATATTTAACTGTGTACTGAGTAGGTCTCAGCCCAGTATTAAGTGAGCTTGAATAAACATATAAACAAGTGTTATTAAATGTTGTTGGTATTTAAAGGACGGGAGCTGCTTATAGTGCTTGGCCACTTAAATGAGTTGGTACAGATACAAAAATGTCATGTGTTTTATTTATCTGCTTGAATACTTATGGACTGGGGTGTCTTCAGAATAGTTTTAAATGATTAGTTGGGTATATCTTTTGACCAAAATATTGCTTACGAGTTACATTTTGACTTAATAACCCTTTTCTGCACAGAGTCACAATACACGTTAAGAAATTCCTTTCTGAATGCAGGAAAAATTTCTTAAAGCATGCGACACCCTGACAGGGCACACTGTAACTCATCTCTCTTTTTCACCTATAGTTAATAGACACAGAATTAAACCTCCTTCTGCTGGTAACTGATCTAATTACCTTAGTTGAAGAGTAAAGCAAATACTACTAATTAACACGATGACAATTTCAAAGCAAAAAGGTAAAGAAGAATCACAGAATAATTTCAAACTTTTTTGCGGGGGTGTGGATGTCGAGGAGGTATCCAGTCCTACTCTCGTGCCCCAGGGAAGGATGAAACTGTGCCTAATGATATAGGAAACACTGGGCATGAAATTGAACCGAAAGCCTTGAGCAAGGATTTGAAGATACTCTTAAGTATGCTGATGTGTTAACATACTAGAAATAATACAGCAGAACTTCAAAGTAGCATTTCTGAGGGAAGAGGGAGAAAGGAAGAATGTAATATACTAATAATTCTCCTTATTTGAAAGTTAAAAGGATGCTGAAACAGCAACTGCACTGTTCATTGCATGCTGTTAAATGTCAAATAATCTCTTCTACGTCCCATTTTTTCCTTAATAACTAACTTTTCCTTTCTCTTCCTATTAGAACTGTGTATGTAATTTACTTAATATGTGAGTAGAAGCAAAATATATGCTGTTTGCTACAAGCAAAATACTGAATCCAGAGTCCCCTTTTTAGCATACTGTCAGGTTTATGGAAGTTTGCACTAATTTTTATTTTTCCTAAGTGTGAACAAGAGGAAGATACAGAAGGCGGAGATGTAAGCGTGCTGTTGTCCTCAGCACTTTAGAATATGCCTTAGAAGTATCCTCTGATTGACATTATTGTGTCTCTGATACATTGGCAAAGCCCCATCAGCTGAGATTATCAGGCTGGGGTGCAGAAGGGACTGCTTACAGAGCAGTCTGTGTAGCCGTCAGATCTCATAAAAAATAAAACTTTAAGGTGTATAACTGCCGTATCTGTGACAAGGTTGCAGAGGGAAGGCTAGGAACGGAGCATTTCCTTTGTTGTTGCTATGGGTTCAGGCCTAGCAATTGTGGTAGAACTCATTGCTGCAGGTTTTGGTACTCTGCCTCAAAACAGATGATTTTTAAACCCGATCGTTCCAGGGATGCATTTTAAAGCTCGCTTTTGCAGACGGTTGTATCAAGAGCACGGCCAAGCGGTTGCGTTAACAGGATGAAGTTAGCATGAGCGTTATCTGGGTACAGATGCAGTTCCTGAGTGCTTTGAGCCAAGATTGTTTCCAAATTAAAAGAAAATTTTAGAATCTTAGCTAAAACACACCTGCATGCTGTTTCTGGAATCACCAGCAGCTGCAGTCTCTTTGTACTATGTTTCACTGCATCTGCCCTGTCCTAGTACTGCTGTACATGTTGATTCATTTACTCGCTTATAATAGCAAAAAATAATGTACATTTGGAGAGGTATATGCATATTCTCCATTCCTGGCTGAAGAAATGTGATTCTTTCTCTGATCTTTCTCAGCACCTATTTCTCTTGTCACATTCTGTCTACTGTTATGATTTAGAAATTCTTTAAACTAATTTTGAGAGGTTGAAAAACTGTGGAGGTTGTGTAACAATAGTGCTGAGAACCCAAAGATGGATGGATGTATTTTTATTAAATATGGGACAAAACCTATTTGACTCCAAAAGGTAGATGATAGTGAGCTTGTAGAGATCGCCCTGATATTTTCCTCTATTTGTGAATGTTTAAACTTTAAGATGTTTTCCCAATACAGTAATTACTCTGAACAAAAGAGCGTTGAGAACACGAGACGTGTGACTTTGAAAGTCATGATATTGCCAAGCTAGAATGGAAGTGGCAGGCTTGGACTCTGCGAGTTTGCTTTCGAAGCGGTGTCTGGTACCTAATAATCCATGGGGCAAAGTCTGCTGACAGTATTTTGACTTACCTAGTGCCTTGAGCTTGTTGATTTTAAATCATGGTACTTTTAATAGATTTGTAGATTAATTATGTCTCTTAAATGCAAAAAAGAAATACAGTCATGTGATTCCCCTCTCCTCCCCCCCAGGTTGACTAGATACATGAGAATTCGATAAATACAAAAAGAGGCCGTTATTACTATGTCATGGCTACTGTGCTACATATAACCTATTTAATTTTGCTTTGCATTTAAAGAAAAGTAGTTTTTAAAATCTTTTTCAGATGTAGAATGTTTATTAAGCGTCTAAAGATTTCTGCATTGAATATGCATTAATAAGTCATAAGAATTAATAATTTACAATAGCATACAGATAAAACATGATTTGGCTTCTACTCAGCTGCATATTTCAGCGCTTTTGTGTTGTATAACATCCATCTTTAGCCAGAAAATTTAACTTAATTCATCAGCACAGGTGAAATAGAAATGAAAGAAGCTGCAAGACACATCTAAGACCTACACACAGATTGGCTCTGTCAGTCTTTGCTCTTTATGCTTCGTGTTTCCTAATGAATAGCAAAGAGTTAAATGGGAAAGGCCACCAGGAAAAAATAGGAAACTTGCTTGATTTTTGGGAAACAAAGACATGACTTCTCTAGAAAACTTTTTTTTTTTAATAAATAATACTGTTAGTTACAAGCATACAGAGTGCATAATTGCCTGCGTAAATTTTCTGTGCCAGGAAGTTAATGGAATTAAATACATAACTAGATTTTGAACTGAACTAGATTTAATTTATGACCATTAATATTAGAAAATTTAACTGTGCTAAAATGGCAACCTGAAAATCTAATCTTTTGAAGTATAAATTCAATTTTGAAGAAACCAGTTAATGGAAGGCCTACATAGTTAGGGCCAAGTGCTTAATGCCATCTACAAATGTGCTATTTTTGGCCACTGTTCTGTAGGTACCTTTTGAATTTCTGGCCTCAAAACACTACTTAAAATCCCTTTTCCTTGCTAAGAATAGACCATATTCTTTCTCAGTCACAGGTAATCAGGAAGTGTCACAATGTACGTTTTGCTTTAGAGTCGCTGAGCCAAGCTTTGCACCTCTAAGAGTTATATCCTGAAGTCTCCAGAGGGCCAGGAGCAAGAGTGCCTCCAAACACTCTCTGACTTACTCCCAGGTATTGTTCATTTTCCAGCATGGACCTGCCTTCTCCAATGTGGCTGCCTCTCAGTTACGGACACATTTCACATGCCGCTGTAGCTAGCCGAAATAGTAGATAGTTGTTTTGAGCCTTGTAGGTGTGGGAGTGGGGCTCCTCCAGGTCCTGGGTGCTCCTGAAGGTCACTGCCTCCTCCTGCTCTGCATGGTCTCCCCCTGGTACTTCCATCTGCCCCACCACCACAGCCTCCCTGGGTTTGCAGGCTGGGAAAGCTGGTGTACACCTGGGAGTACATTAGGTATCCTTCTGTAAACTCACTGCCTGGATGTGACTTGATTTCTTCCGTTATTTGTGATAAAGACCCTTCATACTTTGAAAGTGTTCTGTAATTGCACACCCACATTTTAACCACCCATCTAACCATGTATTAGAACAGCGACAGTCTCCCTCACAGGCTCACTTGTCTTCTCCCCACCCAAAATTACTCTATGTAAAACTACTCTAAAATTACTTAAATTGAAGATTCAGTTTTGATGAGTATTTCTTTAGTATTTTGGTTGAGAAAGTTAACAGCATTTAGTTATTCACCATGCAAGAAACCATGGTCTGCTTAAGTTTGAAGAGAAACATTCAGTAGCAATTCCCCCCCTTCCTTTCTTCCCCCAATCAATCTGGATGAATGTGCATTTTATCACTTGGTTTTGGGGAGACGTTTCTTTAATTTGGTGACTCCCCTTTTAAATTGTGGCTGAAATAGCTAAGCGTTCTTTGTTTTTCAGAATGCCCAGCTCAGAAATGTTTATTTTTTGAGAAGGAAAGGGTGGGTTTTAAAAGTAATAATAATTAAAAAGTAATTAACACTTCAGCTATGTAAAAAAAAATAATTTTTCAAACTGATTTCAAATATTCAAATATTCAAAGATTCAGAGATTTAGACATTAGGGTGAAGTTCTTTACCCTGAGGGTGGTGAGACACTGGCCCAGGTTGCCCAGAGAGGGGGTGGAGGCCCCATCCCTGGAGACATCCAAGGCCAGGCTGGATGAGGCTCTGAGCAACCTGATCTAGTGGAAGATGTCCCTGTTTTCTGCAGGGGGGTTGGACTAGGTGACCTTTAGAGGTCCCTTCCAACTCAATGCATTCTATGACTCTATGATTCAAAAATAAATAATTGTGTTTCTGGGTGATGGCAAAATCTGGCAGATTACAAAATATTGTGTATTTATATCATGGCATTTTGTTTAAAAGTTCCATTTAGACAAATTGTGTCTCAGAGATTCAGAAAAGTCTAACCGAATCTTCATCTAGTTACTACTTCCAGCAAGTAACAGTTTTACTGCCTTATCTCCTGTGGGGAAAATGCTCATTAAAACTCCATTTAATTTGGTGTTAACGATGTCATTAGCTCCTCCACATGTTTCATGTGAGTCCTCCCCCACATCTGTATTCTTTTTCCCAGTTTTCCTCCATTCACTTGCTTCCCTGGTTTGTCTGTCCCCGAAGTCTCTCCTGTTGTGGTAATAAATGCCAGGCAAGACATATTTTGCAGATTCAGAAGAAGCCGTAAATTGTATGCATTGCAAAGTGTTTTCCTTGTGAATGTTTTGTTGTATTTGTCACCTGTCTGTCTTTAGTGATCTAGGAAAACAGCCTTACATTACAGGAGTGCATTTGGTTAACACATCAGCTGTCAGCCAAGAGGAATCGTTGGATTCCAGCTTCCAGGTCTCTTTGCAGAAAGTGTCTTGCTTTGCCTCCCATCTAAATTTTGGCTGGTCTCTAATGCCTTAGATTCTTGATGCAAAAAGAGAATTTGCTTTTTATTCTATCTAACTAAAGATGCCTATTCGGTATTTTTTTAATTTATACGCTTTCACTACTGTCTTTTGCTTTTATTTAAGCATCTAGGTTGGAATTGACTTCGTTTAGCTCGAATTTTAGTTTAATTTTATATTGTAGAGACTCAGAGAAACTGAATAAATTAAATGCAATATGAAGGGTAAAATAGGTAATTATTCTACTTATGCTTGTTTAAGAATATGTACAGAGTTTGCTGGTAAGTGCAAAATATTTTATCATATTACCACGAAGTTGATGTTCTATTTTTTTGTTGTTGTTTTCGCATCATTTTAAAAGCACGGCTAATCTGCTCTAGCTGTTTGTAAACATCGAAGTGATTTTACTATCCAGCTGCTTTGCATGTTTTTGCGTCGATGGGGAGGGGATGTTGATGGGGTTGTTCACTAAACGCTTTTCTTGTTGTAGATCTTCTCTTCCACATCTTGTACTATAATATGGTGGCTGCTGTTACTGGGAAGAGTTTCAGGAAAGGGTGGTTGCTGCCTTCCTCCGGCAGCTCTCTGCTGGGGGGCCCAGGCCTTATCTGCTGGGGTAGCTGCTAATTGTAGAGGCTTCGGCAACTAGTGTCAGGAAGCTGGGGGTGTTGGTCCTGCACCAGCCTGTGTACTTAACACAGTCTTTTCTTCCTTACAAGTCCACTGAAGAACCTCACTCTTTGACCATCAGATAACCTTCACTTGCTCTTCAAAGTACAAGTTAACTGTTGTGTTTTCTTCAAAAAGATAGAAATTTTCTATTTCCATGTATGTCCTACTTCACTAGAGAAAAGGTTTAGAAATGACAGTATAATATGCTCCCTACAACGAGGAAGGGTGGAAGGATTCATAAATGCCAGGTTGGCTCGATTCCTGCTGATACGATACTGCTTAAAATTGAACCTTGTTTGCTGGCTTGTTTGGATTGTGGAGTTGACTCCTCTTCTGAAGAGAAACGGTTGTCAAAGAAATTTAAAATAAATTGATGGATCATTTAGATATATTTTTAAAATTATTTTTAGACTGGCTTCCTAAGGGACAAATTTTGCAGTCTCCATGTCTGCCTGTTCAGCCATTTATCACTACCCAACCTCCTCCCATTTTTCAACACATTGGTTAATTTCATGCAAATTTGACAGAGCCAGAAGTCATTAGATCGAATCATTAGTCATAAATCTAGTCATTACATTTCAGTCATTAGTCATAGGATCATCATTCCTACAAATTTAATAAAAACTGGTGGTTGAATTTGATGGTAGAGATCCAAAGGGGTCCTTTCACTTTGCGGGGAAGAGAGGCAGAGGCTCAGGTTGGCGGGGACCGCTTGGCATCCTTGTGGGCATCTCTGCTGGGGCTGCAGCGGGGTAAGCGCAAAGGAGGGATCAGTTCCTCCTCCTGCCACAGAATATTTTGCGTCTTGTACTTGTCTTCTGGTCTTGTTAAAACAAATATGCATTATGAAGAATTACAGTGGTAGAAGGGCTTTAGTGGATAGATACATGAAAACATTGAGGTTCCGTTTGTTAAAAAAAACCAAATTAATATTTTATTAAACGTTGTTTATTGGGACAGTCAAAATCCTTATTTGTCCTAATCTTATTGGTAAGAAGAGTATCAGGTTTTCCAACTCCCTTTTGATACTCATGTTCAGCATTTCATAATTACTGTTCCTAATAGGTTCCTCAGGGAATAAACAAGCCAAACCAGCCAAGAAGTCCCTATAAGATTTCAGCAGCAGCAAGTGGTCTTTAACTAAAATTTCTTTTCCGAGTTTGGTTTTACTTGTTTGGTTGGGTTTTATTACTAGTTTGGTTGGGTTTTATTACTAGTTTGGTTGGGTTTTATTTCTTTCCCCGGCAAAAAACTGATGATTAAGTGACTGTAGTTATGAAAAGAAAGCAAAATAAGACAATATTGTCAAATAAAAACTTGACAACTTGCGTCAAATTTTGGTTTTCCCAATGCAGTCTAACCAGATGTTTCTACTCAGATCTAAGAGTCAGGCTCATCAATGGCCTAATTAGCTTTTCACATGTCCCCTTCCATGTCCAACAGCTTTTGCTGGATCTGACTATAGACACTGCAGTAATCTATGCAGGGTTTTTTTGTGCTTCTGTGCCGTGATAGTTCGTGATAAACCACAAGGAGCGTGTAAGTTTAGCTGAAGTACCAACCTAGCGAAAGAGAGAAAAGGTGTTTCTGATAGTTTGGACTTTTTTATTTTGTGTTGGCATACACACAAAGAGTATTTTGGATCATTAAACGTTAACTTGTTTATTTAACTTCATTAGAAGTATTTTTAGACATTGTTTAGAAAGTCACAGAATAAAGTTCAGAAAAAAAAACAATTCCCAGGACAAATCCTTAAGTCTATATAATTCCTTTTATTGCATTTACTAAATATACAAATTTTGCTTTACTTCAATACAAATTCTCATTTGCTTTACTTCAAAAAATGCCAGTGGCTAGTCCCTTATTAATCAGATGTGCCTTCTTTGTAGACTGCTTTCTGTCCAAATGTTTTTTTCCTGACTTTCTTTATCTCTTTTCTAATTGTTATGGCATAGTGGATAATTTTCTGATTTTCACTGATTTTTGCTGAGCTGATTTTCACTGCTTCACAAGCACCAAGTGCTCATGTATGTAAGTAGTAGCCCTTCTTTGTTGTGCACCTTTCTTTAGAGCCACGTGTCTTTTCCCAGAAGAACAGATAATACAATAAGTAATACCTTTGAAGAAGTTGTCATCCAAATTCCTTTTTGCTTCTTCCTTCAATCTTTTAGTGAATGTATCCTAATTGTGTAGAGCTGATAACAAGCACAGAGGAAATTTTTGCTAAAATTCAGTTACTTATTTAAATTTTTTCGTTCCTGTGAGTGAGTGTGTATTAATTAGTGACAAGACAAACTGCCTTTCTCCTTACCCAGCTGAGCTTAGTTCATCACTTTTAAGGGTTCTTTGCCTAATTAAATCCATGTATTCTTGGTTAATACCTGTCACTGAAAATGTAAAGGTGAGATCCTGGTTTTACTGAAGTCAGTATGTGATCGATGAAGTGAATTCACACACTCGTTAATTTTTCCATTGAATACATTAGATTTTTTGCTTGTTCTCAGGTACTTATATGGTCCTATTTAGATAATCAAATAACGTAAATTAACAGCTTGTTTGTAATACGCTGACCCCTTTATGCTCTTAGTTTGCCAGAAATCCATAGAGTTATTAGCAGAAAATCAAAGCATTAGCTTACATGGAAGGAACTTAGCTTGCTCTTGGCAGTGTCTATCAGAGACTTCAGGGAGCCTGATTCGTTATTCATTTCATGTAATTACTGCTGATGTGCTCCTCCAAATTCCTAAAACAAATTGTGGTGAAAAGTTCACGCATGAAGAGTTTAAATATGCTCCAGTTACTTATACTGATAGGAGGAAAATGAACCTTGAATTTCTCTCTTCTGCCAGTTCAGCTTTTAGAAGCCCTTTTTCCTTTGGCCAAGCTGTCTGGCTCACTGGGACACCAAGCTAGTTGCCATGGTATGCATAGGGAAAGAGGAATATTCCACTGGCTCTTCATTAATGTAATTGCCATAAAGTTTATGAAGTCGTTGTGTGCTTGTCCTCTCTGATCAAGAAGTACGCTTACAATAACAGAGGATTTTTTTGTTTTATTTGTAATTTTTTTTTTCTAATCATCCTATACATGATGTTCTTAATTCACTCAAAATGCTACTATCGGACCAACTCTCTTATAATGGATTTAGTCTGTTACAAATACGGCGTTGAGGGCGAAGAAATACTGCCATCGATAAGGGAAGTGGGTATGGAGAAATTAAGGACCAAATTCTGTGAAGCAGCACTTTGTCCCCAAAGCTGCGGGGACAGTCTCTGGAACACCTTGCTGTGGGCACGGCAAAGACTCTGCCACATCCTTAAATTGCTGGAATTGCTGTGGGGAGGGCAAGTCCTGCTGCTACCAGCTCTGCTGCACGTCGGCTGTGGCTCCAGCCTTTGCCCAAACCACTATATCCATCTCCTTCTCTGGAGGTTATTCTGTTACAAGAATCTTTCTGGAATATGAGCTGGTAAGGATATGTTTAGACTACCAGTTGTGTTAATTAAATAAATGTGGCTGATTTAATGCGCTGTTGATGTAAAGGTGATGGGAGGGCTGGGGCGCCTCTCCTATGAAGGCAGGCTGAGAGAGTTGGGGATGTTCAGCCTGGACAAGAGAAGGCTCCAGGGAGACCTCAAAGCAGCCGTCCAGTGTCTAAAGGGCACCTACAGGAAAGCTGGAGAGGGACTTTTTACAAGGGCATGTAGTGATAGGACGAGGGGGAACGGTTTTAAACTGAAAGAAGGGAGATTTACACCAGACCTGAGGAAGAACTTCCTGGCTGTGAGGGGGGTGAGCCCCTGGCGCAGGTTGCCCAGAGAAGCTGTGGCTGCCCCATCCCTGGAGGGGTTCAAGGCCAGGTTGGACGGGGCTTGGAGCAGCCTGGGCTGGTGGGAGGTGTCCCTGCCCAGGGCAGGGGGGGGCACTGGATGATCTTCAAGGTCCCTTCCAACCCAAACGAGTCTACCATTCTATATCATATAGCAACAATGTCAGACATATGTCCTGCTTTTAGCGCAAAAATAAGCACAAAATAAATTTTTTCTGTAAATTGCCTTCTGGAGGACGATAACTTATTGTATAACACAAAGTTTATAAATCATATAAAATATATGCTTTGGGATCACTTTGGGTGTTGAGCTTGCATATCTGTTAAAGGAAGCTGTATCCACTTAACCTGAGGTTAAGCTTTGTCAATAAGATGTGAGAAAGCACAATATTTGCAGTTTCTGTGAGCTTGGAAGGCATAATGGAATTTAAAACTGCAATTCTCTTATTTTAAATATTTTAAAGATGTTTGAGGATGCATCATGGTTTGTATCAGTTAAAGCTGATAAATGACCTAAAAGAATGATTTGGCTTTTTCTGTAAATAACAAAAAGAGAGCTCATATTGATTCTTTCTTTCTGAGACAAAAGTAATCCTTTCAAAATTGTTGTGGATTTTGGTGGATTCCAGTGAATTTTCAGATTAAATATTAATTCCATGAGAGGAGTTTGAATTAATCAGGCTGTGCTATTTATAGCGTGATATGGTTTTCCTTGTAGGCACGGCTAAATAATGAGACAATCAAAGGTGGTTTGCTTATACTGAAATTCGATTTTAAGCTCGCGCTATTTCTTAAATGAACAGTGACAATACGAATGCTGGTTTTCATTTGTGCTCCTCTTTGGAGATGTTGACTAAGCCAGCCACAGGCTCTTTTATCTTTTTGTGAAGGTGAGCCATTTGATAAATTGTGTGCTCCCGTGCTTAAAAGAAATCCTAGTGTCAGCATGAAAGCCAGACAACATATTTAGTGACAGATGACATGTTTGGTGTTTGAGAGGAATCCGAGTAACAAATCTTTTCATTGAAGGGGAAAATAGAAAAAAAAAAAACCTGAAATGGAGCAACCAATAGATTGGTTTTTCTGGTGGTTGAAGATTTCCATCTACTGCATGGGATTTTTCTAAGGGGGAGAGAGGGATTTCACTACTGTAAGAGCAGTACAGACTGAACAACAAGAACAGCAGGGGTTTTATATATATATATAATCATACAGCTAATCATCAGGTGTACAGTCAGCTTGGTTGTGGATTCAACAGATGCAAGTGAAGCAGCTGACACATATCTGAAATTTCATAAATGCAGTGTGCTGTGTGGAAGACTAAAATATGATTCACTCCTAACTTACATTTTTATGGGGAAATGAAAGGTGTTAAGACTGTTTCTTTGATCGCATTAAAAAATTTGTGGCTTAATAGGTGCAGAAATGAAGATCCCAACCTGTTTGTCCAGGTAATTAAAGGGACAGTGGAAATCACGTGTTGAGACTCAAGGGATAAAATTAATTACTCATAATCACTTATCAGAATCTCAAAGCAAGAATGATTGCCATTTTCATAAGTGGATATGATAGAGACAACGGGGATAAATTGTTAACTGCCTGTGTGGGCTGCGGAATGATGTAGTTTGTATAATGATTGTCACAGAGATGTAAGGCTGAGGTGGAGAAATAGAAAGCAGCAAAAGAGATGAAACAGAACATAAATATTTTCTTGCTCTTGAGCAACATCCAATTGTTCGTCTTTGCTACATAAGTGAACAGGTTTATTATTGTAATCTGGTTTTACATCGGAGTTTGGAGAAGAAAGTTGTGAAAAGACTTCAAGTGAAATTGCAACACTACGCGAAGTTGTTAGAATCGTGAAAAGTTGTTAGAATCATGAAATTGCCACATACGTAATTGTTTTTTCAAATGGTGAGTGCATAGTTTTGCGGGCTTACAGTTCATATTCGGGAAAGGCTGGTCCAGATGTATAATAGGGAGAAGAAAAAGAAACTGGTATTCAAGCTAGTAGTCTGTGGTGAGCATTCAGCTCTTCCTTTGAATACCTGCATTACTTAATAGCTTTTACAAGGGACTAATAATTTGACCATGTTGGTTTAGGGCATTTCAGAAACCTCTCTATTCCCATACCCCATGCTCATTATATAGTTGGATGTAAAAGATTAACTTTAACTTGAAATTCCAGCCTTGGTTTGCAATGCTGACGTTATATACTTATTAAAAAATTCAAACGTATTTCAACTAAGTCATCTCCATGGTGTTTAAGATACGATGCCTTCACTGCACTTCTTAGACATTAACACATTAACAGGAGCACACAAAAATAGAAACCTGTTTGTTATTAATTTTTCTTTGAGTCTTGATGTATTTATGAAAATCTAATGCCAGTGTCTTAGTATGGGTGGTAGCAGCTTAGATTTAAAGTACCTGAAATATATTTTGAGCCTGTAAACAGGAGGTGCAGTCTAATGAGTTTAATCACAATCATTAACTGCCTCTCCAAACTTATTTCTAATGGAGTCACTGATAACGGTAGATGCTTGATTGCCTCCTCTGACTTTGTTCATACAAAAGTCCTGCAAGAGATGAGTAATCCCTGGATGTGCCTGCTCCACAGTCAGAGCGGTAATTGAAGTAATCCAGCAATACTTGTGCTGGAAAAAATGAGGGACGCTGCGTTCTGGATGCCATCCCGCCATGGCATCCTGGGGAAATTCCTTTTCCTGTAGGTCCATGCCATTGCAGGTGTTGCTGTCGCTTCTGCTTCTAGACATCCTAATTAAGATATTAGCAATCAAGCTTGTTTGGAAATCAGAAAATGACAGCAAATACGTGGAACAGCATCAAGAATTAGAAATTACAGCCCTGGAGAGCATCAAACAGTGGAAGCAGATCACACGGTGATTAGTGTCCTCCTAGATGCGTTGTTGAGGGAATGGTTTTAGGAGCTCCAGAGCTCTTCTCCGCGCTGTCAGACACAAACCATGAGGGGAAAACTCCTGCTCCCAGATGGGCTTCTTGCTCTCGTCAGATCCTTAAGGAAAGGCTAATTTGGCCCCCAAGAGCTACGCATAAACAAGTGACCTCGGGGTTTATTTTAAGTGGACTATGCATTTTCATAAAAATCATGTTTGTCTAAATAAATAGACAGCAACATTAATTTTAATTAATAATGGAGGTGGAGGAATATTTTTATTGAATAATTGTAGAAAAGAAAATCTATTTTCTGGTAGTGATAGGAATCCTAAGGCTCACCGTTCCCCAGTGGTTAAGAAAATCTCCCTGGCTGGGACAAATAGTGGGGCTTTTCCCATTTCTGTCGCAGACAAATTCGCGGCTTCATTTGTGTAGGGCTTTTTTATGACTTGTACTTCTGTGATTTTTTTTTATAGCAATATGAAAATTATTTTACTACAAATAATTAAGTAAACCTATTAATATTCTGAAGTTTACGTTGTCCTTAAGAATTTGCCTTTTCTGAGGTGAAAATTAATTCTAAAAAGGACCGCATGCGGTTGCCATCTTTTGCCATGAGAAAGTGAGCGCTACCGCTTACTTCCTTAAACTGTATTTCAAATCATCTTCAGACGTTTTAGTGATTTCAAGGGTAATAAAGATCATGAAATTTATTTGAACGGTTTTGTGATTACAGCAGATGATTTTAAATGCTTACTGATGTTCCAACGTGCTGCCTGTAACGTTTTTATAGCTAATTTTTAAGAAGTCACCGTAATGTGCTCCTAACGACCAAACAACTCTGACTCCGAGCAAGCTGTGGAGATAAGCAGCTTTGAGAACTAGAGAGAAATGTTTAACCTGTCGATGGCGTTGCTAGAGAGCAGCACAGCGTGGTGCGAGGATCTGTTGCCATCTCTAAAGCTCATTGCTTTGCAGGAAATGAGACCAGGATGTTTTTCATTTGCTCCAAACATCAGATGGTTTTTTAAGCGTTTGACACAGTCTGGTAGATTACAGGATCTTCAGTTATCGGACATAGAAATGTCAACATGAAATAAAATACTTCAATTCCTATTTCACGTAGATCACGATACCAGCAACAGGAATATTAGTTACTTTTTCTATAGAGATAATTTGGAAAGGAAAATAGGACCCAAATATACTATCACACTATCTTTGGCATGATGCTTTCCAGATCAAGTGGGCAAGAGGCCTCCAGAAAAATGTATTTAACATTCTTTTGTGTTTTCTTCAAACACAAATTATGCAGAATTTTAATATATTGAAGGCTTCATAGGTATAGGTAGTCATAGGAATGATTAAAGCTCCGCATAGCTAGGTGGAAACATTACTGATGAAAACTGGTTTTGTGGATTAGGCCTTTTGTTAATAAACCGGTCTCTCTGTAAATGAATTTCTGCTAACAGGCTCCAGTGATCAGATCCGATAATGTGGTATGCAGCAGCTGTGGGAAGTCAAAGATACAGGAATCTGTAGCACTTTGCACGGAATATGAAATTTAGACAATTGAAAGGGCTGATCTAAAGGAAGGAATTCACCTCCGGATCCTGTGTCTTTATATATAAGCAAATTTTAAATACAAATTCTCCTAAAACTATACTGATAAGATTATGAATCGTTACGTTTAGGAGCCAACATAACAGCTTTTAAAACTGATTGCCCATCTCAAAAAATAAAATGACTTTGATCATTCTATCTGGATTTGCCTTTTTGGAGATAAGGAAGGGAAAAGGTTATTGTTGAAACCAACCCCAGGTAGTTGTACTGAGGGAAAAGATGTACTCAGGTGATGCAGGGATTAGTAACACCGGCTGATGTCATAACCCCTGTTCCCAAATTTACCTATAGTGTTGCCCATGGAAATTTATGACATACTATTTTATATCCAAGGTATTTTTCCTTGAAAGGTAGACACATGGTTAATTGTAAGGTCTGGCGTCAGAGAGCTGGTTCATTCCAAAAATTCCATGTTGCTTACTTTTTATAGTAGCACCATCTCTCTGTTCTGTTCAACGTCATAATCTTAAGTGCTGTTGTCTACAAATATGTTTCTAACCATAATAGTACAGAGGAGAAGGATGCAGGTTAGCAGTAGTCCGGAATTCCTCATCCTTAAATGTACCTGAACTGGATATAACCAAATTCAGCTGCTGCTGTGAGTGACTTAGTGCCTTCTGGAGTGGATTCTATAGGGTAGTGCTGAGTTCCTGCAAAAATACTACTTAATCATTACTTTGCAGCTCAGTGGTATTTTAACTCAACCTATGTCTTGGCAAAAATCTAATTTATTCCATTTAATAAATGAATGCATTTTGAAATGTTTTCTGTTCACCAGAGTTTGATAAAATAATAGTGCACCTCTCTTTATTTCTTTTTTTTATCTTGGATTGTAAAGATCAATTGCTTGTGATAAACAGCATTAATTTAATAATATTCAGGAAAAAAATCAATATAAGCAAAGAAAGTTTCTTACTGCTTGACTCCCCTCCGTTTCAGTGTGTCTTTATTATGCCAGTGTTCTCAGCTGGTGTTTATTCTTTCCTTTATTACCATCTCTAAAATAATTCACATTCTGTAGTTACAGAGTAGTATTTATCTTTGTCATTTGGATCGAATCCTCACTTGAGAAGATGAAATAAACTTCCTTTGGCAAATTGATATGTCTTTTGCCCGGTTTCTTTAAGTAAATCTATGTGTCCTTGATATTTTTGTCCTGATTAACTCTGTTCTTTCACCTGTGTTTCACATCCCACCAAAATCCTTCTTTGCCACCTCCAAATGTTCTGAAGGGGGTTTTTTTTTCCCATTTATCTTGACTTTCACAAGCTTAAAAAGTTATTTCACTTTCTTATTTCCTTGCCCTTGACTGGTATTCAGAATTAACAGTTCTTGCTTTACATTGTTTTCAGAATTTATCTGTTTCTTTGTCCTCCATCTCCATGATAAATGTCTGTGGCCAAAATCACTTTTGACACTTGTGTAGCAGGCCAGCCGTGCTGGGTCTGTGCGCAGCTGAAATGCTGTGTCACTTTAAAGCTTTCCTAGATCTATCTGTCCACTTTCTGCTTTATTTTTTAAAGCAGCCTTCAGGTTTTATCAGTCCGTGTCGTATCTTTCTCTAGTGATCATCTGTATTTTCACATGCTGTCTCTTCTGCTGACCTTGCCCTTTTTCACAACGACCTCTGTTTTCTCTCTCAAAGCTGCTACTTTCAGCATTTCTTTTCAAAAAGTGTGTTGCCAGCATAACTGCAACAATGTCAAATGTGACTCCTTGGATTTGTTTTATTATCTCAGAAGCCTTTTTATAGTACTTCTTGGATAATGGCCATTTTTTAAAGTATCTGTTGTCAAACAAACGTACTTGCATACGTGAGGAGTAATTTCAGAACATATGCATAGGTGCACAGAGGTTTATCCCATTAACTGCTTAAGCATTCGAAAGGAAGCTTAGATGTCTTTATCTTTGTGGGCATGGGTCATAGCTTCCCTAGAGATGGTGGGAATCATAGTGGTTTAGGGAATTAGCTGCTGGATGTGGCTGCTTTGGCTTGCCTGGCATTAAAGGTCTTCCTGGAAAATGATAAATGGCAAGGAGCTTTGGTGTCATTCCCTTCTGACCCAGATTCCACCCATTACCGAAGGAAACCTTGGCATGTTATAGCAAAGAGAAGCCCTTGTATTTTCCTGCCTGTTTTGCTACTTGATATGTTTGTTCTAACTTAAAATCAAAAAGGATTCTGCAGAGGATGATTTTGCTAGTAGCAGTAACTAACAAGAAGTTGCTTGAGGCTTCATTCATCCAGTTAGCATTAGTTTTTAGTGTTAGTTTTAACTTCTTCCGGACTGCCAACAGGATTGCTAAAAGAATAATTAATAAATATTGCTGCCATCATCTTGGAATGCTAATGTGTATTATATATACATATGAATTCCATCTATTTACATCATATAAGAAATGGTAAAGTTGGTTTTTTTAAAGGAGCCATAGGTATAAAGACATGGAAGAAATTTTGAGCAAGCAAAGGATATGTTTTTTGTCTGAGGAAGAGAGGGTGCAGAATTAAAATGCATACTCAAAGTACACCAGCTGGATTATTTCCTCTGCTGAAGTACAATCGGTCTGCAAGATACCACACTGAAAGTGAACGCAGTGCTGTTCGTAGGGGAAAAATTATACCCGTAGTGTTTTAGCTACTGAACCACAAAAATTCTTGCTTTATTCATTGTTTTTGCGTATACCTATATCAACAAGATAAGAAAGTCATTGTTTGGCTTTTTACTGATAGATTATTTTTCGCTGTTGTTGACTATTTCTTACCTTCATTCATTAATTTTAGATTAGTTAAACAAAGAGCATTAACAAATTTTAGCTGGCAAGAGACTGATCGGCTTCTAATGACAACCTAACGTATTGTTGCCTTAGTAGCCAAATGCCGTGCCATTTTTGCCGTGGTAATTGAGGGCCAGGATATTAAATGTCTTACTCTGATGTTAAAGTCTATAGGCAGGTAACCATTAAAACACACCAGAAATAATAAAGAAATAAACACCACTACTTTAAGATTACTCTCCTTCTGCCACGTTTTTGCATTTTCAGTTCCTACTATATTTTCATTTTTCAGTGCAGTGTGGGTTTCATTTCAAAAGGGCAAATATAGGAGTTACGAAGAAAAGTACTGTTCCAGCCCTCCAAATAGAACTTGGCAAATGATTTCAGTTCCTTGAGATAAAATCGATATCTTTGTGAGTTTTCTTATTTAAAAAGGAATCATAATTCAGGTGTGTATGCTGAAATTATTGTCGTCAGTAAGCTTAAAATTCACATTTTGGTACTTGTACAGGAGGGCTCCTTCAGGGCAAATCCTGCTGTTACTTGCGTTTCTGTCAATTTATTCAACAGAGTAGCTCTAACTTTATTTATTTTCATGGGAAGCTTCCAATTTTTGATTCCTTCCCCAGTGGGGTTTAAGAAATGCAACATTACTGTGTTAGGCCAGGGCTCACTGGGGTTAAAGGATGACACTCTCTTCTCTGTCTTTCTCTCTCTCTTTTCCTCCCACCCCCTCATTTTAGATAAAGCAAATCTTCCGAGTTTGGTCATTTTGAGATAGTTCTATATAGAGATATACACAATATATATCTCTCTCTATAGAGACATATACAAACACATGCACACATATGCGTGCATGTGTGTGTTGTCATTTCCAGTACTTAACGGTTTCAACATCTATCTTTGAAACAGATGCTTCCTTTATTTAAACAATAAAAACAGTAATCAACTTAGTGTTTTGAATATCGAACTTACTACTAAGCTGAACTAGCTAGCAGACTTTTTGAGCTCACATTCACAAACGCATATGCCTATAACTAGCCATTTAGATGGATTAACTTTTCTCCCATCAAAAAACTTCTCACCCACTCATTTTATGGATTTCCGTGAAAGTCTGGACTTGCTCCTGCCTTTTGAAAAATCAAAGCTATTGTGGACCAAGACACATCTTTTATAATGTTGGTCTTCGGTATCCATCTCAAAATTCTTGTGCCTAGTAAGTGGAGAATTATCTGTGGAGCGGATATTCTGAAAGAAGATGAAACAAAGCTGGAAATTATTTCAGTTACTTCCTAAGTAATGCCACGGGGACTTCAGTCAGTCGTCTTTTAATCTGCTGTAAATGACATCTTTACTTTCTCGTGGTGAAATTTAGATAGCCAAATGGTTGTTACCTGCTTTGCTGTAGCTGTCGTTATTCATTTCTTATTAACGAGTGTTTTAACAGAAACAAACACGCTGTCTAGTGGGAAACAAATACTGATATGGCATAGTATTTAAGAAATAGGATAAAAAATAAATAAATGTTATTTTATAATTTGTGGACTTGCTTCAGCAGTTTGATATGTGATAGTGCAGCAGTTGATCCCAAAGAGATTCCCACTTCTCCACCCACACGCTCCTCCTTACAGCAGTAGCGTTTGCTCACAGACACACTTAGTGACATATTTTCTTATTCATATTTCCTCTTCACATGATAGCAGTCAAAATCAGATGAGTCTCTTACACTTTTAGGGAATCTGTATTTCTATACAATTGCTTATGTTAATACACAGGAACTGCTATGCTTTCATTCATTACTCTAATTGGATTAACAGCTTTCAGTATTGATTAAGGCATAATGATGCAAATATGCTGGGCAGGCTTTGTCCCTAAAAACTGTTCGTTACTGCTTTAGGTAGAGGTTGCTGTGCTTCTGCTCTGCTGATTCCTTTTTTGTGTTGAGGAGTATTTATCGGTATTTATCCCCACAATGCACAGGAAGGACAGATGATACATATCGAGGGCCAGATTTTGAAAAATATGCAGATTCCTAAAATTCAAAATCAATACTGCTTTTGATATCCCCTCTAACCACTTCCACCTCAAAGTCTGGGGAGCTGCAAACCCTCTAAGAAAAAACTTCAAAGAATTTTCAACATTTTGCAGAAAACGACTAGGTTTTTTTCAAACAAATGTGGGGGCTCCATTTAGAAGAGAAGTCAGATCACAAGGGTCTGGAAATAGGTGAAATGACAGACAGAGGGAATATAGGGATGACATTATTGCCTGGTTATTCATTAAGTTATCTCGATGCTTCAGATGAAAGGACTATCATCATTTACATTATTAGGGCAGAGAGGATCACAAATTAAAATTAGGTCAGAAACAGCTAAAGGTTGTGATAAGATGATTACATGTGATGCAGAACGAGAAGTACAAGCAAAATCTGTAGATATGAAATGTTAATACATCCTTCTGCACCCACAGCTATCTCAGCAGTATCACACACCAGTAGTGGCCCAGTGTCCTTGGCTAGCTGGAGATGTGGAAGAAGCAGTTGCCATCTCTGTAATTTCATAGGATCATAGAATGGTTTGGGTTGGAAAGGACCTTAAAGATAATCTAGTTCCAACCCTCACATTTGAACTGTGTGACCTGTCCTTTTGTCACTAGACCAGTATAATCAATTCTGTAGTTATCTTTGGATTCTCTTCAGACTCGTAGAAAGCAAATCTGTACAAACACAGCAGTTATCTACTCGCTGCAGTGATTTCTTATCTTCTCTGGGAGTATTTAAAATGTGCATGGTTTTCCAGTGTAGACCATCAAGACTCATTGATACTGCAAACAGTATCATGCTCTACTTTGTTACATATCAGGTAAGTCAGGGGGGTGTATTCATGGTGCCTTGTCATGTCTCTTGAATTAGTAGCTGAACTGTATCTGCTACAGCTGATCCTGCTGCTGGCAGCTGGAGTACTTGCGGATATATATATGCTCTTCTGTATGTATGTGTATATATATACATACAAACACACAGGTGAGGTTCCGTTAAGGTTATGTTATAGATAGTTGAGGCACCAGAGCAATAAGGGGTCAGCAGTGCATTAGTTCATAGAATCATAGACTGGTTTGGTTTGGAAGGGACCTTAAAGCCCCCCCAGTGCCCCCCCCTGCCCTGGGCAGGGACACCTCCCACCAGCCCAGGTTGCTCCAAGCCCCGTCCAACCTGGCCTTGAACCCCTCCAGGGATGGGGCAGCCACAGCTTCTCTGGGCAACCTGGGCTAGGGGCTCACCCCCCTCACAGCCAGGAATTTCTGCCTCGGGGCTGATCTAAATCTCCCCTCTTTCAGTTTAAAACCATTCCCCCTCGTCCTATCACTACATGCCCTTGTAAAAAGTCCCTCTCCAGCTTTCCTGTAGGTGCCCTTCAGACACTGGACAGCTGCTTTGAGGTCTCCCCGGAGCCTTCTCGTCTCCCGGCTCAACAACTCCGAGTTGCCTGAGTGCATGCTAGGACTGCGCCTGGTCCAAGCTGCATCCCTCATTGTCATGGCTTATCTGAAGCCGGTTCCAGGATTAGCACCCGGACAATAATATACATGCAACAGTATATTGAAAGCTGAGAGATGCCACTTCTGGTGTTCTCTCACAAATTTTTCATGTTTCAGAGCTACAGACAAAATTCCAAATAGATACTTCAATAGGTAGGGGGGTTTTAATTTTTTTTTTCCATGGATGGCGTATATTCTGTTAGTTCTTCAGCTACAAAAGCTGCTAATATGGATAGTAATTGTCTCGATGGTGCAGAGATGGATGTTAAAAATTGATTGTAGATGATCTGTGCCTTCCTCAAAGGCCACATAAAATGTCAGAGCCTTTTATTATTGGGTCAGTGATAAGGAAAAAAAATCCAAAAACCAACCTTAAAGGAATTTAGGAAATTTCAGTCTATCAGTTACAGAGACTGTAGAGAAAAAGGGATGTATTTGACGAAACTTATAGAAAAAAAAAAGATTGCTAAGAAGAGAAGATATATCTATTCCTACAGTGTGTTTGTTGTTCTTAGGCACAGGTTTTTACTATTCCTTTCCCTGTTATTCACTTGATTTCCACCTGTTCTTACAGAGAAGAGCTGGAAAAGAGGTCAAATAGCACCATTGAAATCTTAAATGACAATAGAGGGAGGCATACATTTGCATTAGAAATTTTACGCCCTTTTTCTGCTGTCTACCAATCAGATTCTTATGTATGTCTCAAAGAATTTGTATTTTAGCATGTTTTTTTCTGAAGTACAAGACCCAATTAATTTGCATGAGAAAGACAGTAGGTTCTTCTGTGCTTGGTGTGATGAGGTACATCAGTGGAAGCTCTTCGCTTTATGAGGGCTGCTTTTATGGCAAGTAGAGACACATTTTTACCCGTTGCTACTGGGTGGCGGTGTACTGAAGAATGACAGAGATTCCCAGCGGAGAGGTTAACACAATTGCAAAACTTTTTTGTATCTCTGGCAACTTCTGTCTTTTAGCCTGTGCAATAGTTGCCTTTAGTTAAAGTTTTGCTCTGAGGCAGGGCTGTGAGGGGATACCATGAAGTTAAGTATGTATTATTTTGAGGTACTGTGTGGCCTCAATAGTCCTGCTGATTTTCCTTATGAGTCTGTCTCTTCTTCACACCTTTCTGTTCTCTGACTCTTCTATTTCCCCCCTTCCGTTCTTGTCTCAGCGTTTTCCCTGTCTCTTCTTTTCACCATTTCTGGATCTTCTCCATGCTATTGTCTTTACCTCTTCCCTCGACTTTCTACTCCAGAAAAGCTGCTTCTTCTAGATTTTTTGGATCTTGGCAGGCTACTCTGCTGGATTACTTGCATCATGATCTTCTCAAGCTCCAGCTTCAAGTGCTATAGGATTTGAGCACACTTTCTGAAGCAGGTGTTTCCAGGATCCCGTTCATCTCTCATTTCAAAATGTTCTCATTTTTAACCACCCCAAAATTATGGGGGTTTTTTGTCACTATATTGTGACATTTGCGTACTTATCCTTTTTCCCATTTTGCTGTGAATCACGGGAATTGTATTCTACCTCAGCTGAAGTTCCTAAGATTGTATATGCAGCCTTAATCTGACCTAATATATAGGGAGTGAGGGAATGAATTTTACTCATTACAGTAACCTGAAATATAGAACCTGTATATTTCCATTTGCGACTCTAGCATAAGCTCAATAAATTGTGATTCTCTTTCTCTCCGTCTAGGTGCCAGGGCAATACCGTGGATGTTTGTGCATGTTAACGAGGAAAAGTAGAAATTCAGGTATAACATGAGAGCTAGGGCTGTCCTTCACCAGCCAAACCCTTTCTAATACCTGTAATAATTCTTCTGTGTTCCTAGTGCCTGGAAAGTGGACTGCATGTTTTTCGCCTATTCCATCTGTTGATAGTCTGTTTGTGGGAGAAGGACTAGCACAGTTTCCTGGCCCTTTCTGTAGTCAACTGCTGGTACAGGTAGAGTTTGGACTGGTGTCGAGTCATAGCCTATAACTCACCTAACTTTCTGGCAGGAGAAAGTTTGTTGCCTTACAAGCAAACAGTTTTCTGTGATAGAAGTGAAATAATTAGGAACCTTCCCAAGTGGCCCGTTATGTTTTGTTAGTTGAACTGTGCTCTGTCAAGTAAAGATGGGGAAGGGGACTGTATACACACTAAAGAGCTGAGAATTTTGTTCCTATTAGTGGGTTTTCTCTTGTAACTGTAGTTAAGAGGGGCCATATTTTATTATTGCACTTTCTTCTGGAGCTTTGTGATTTGTTTTTTGTTAATCTAAAACAAAACCATCTGAGTTAACACTAATCTATTGTTACCATCCCTGTGGTTGATGCTCCTGTGATTACTTGTGTCGTGACAGCAGAAGAGGGCTCAGGATGGCAAAGCAGACAGTGGTAGAGCAAAAGAATAAAGCAAAGAAAATAAAGATGAGAGGCACTGATCGATTGTTCTGGCTGTTAGAGTGTTAGGAAGATTTTCCTCTGAAAATGTTACCCAGCCACGTATTTGCTCCTTTAAAGGTTAAGGATCATTGTAACTAATGTTATGTCTAATACAATCTGCAGTTCTTAGCAAAACTCAAACTACAAAGTTGTGCCTGATGTCACAAAAGAGAAGCTGTATCTAAAATGTAATTTGTGTTCTGATAATTATTTCAATTGAATTAGACAGTTCTTGAGAGTTTGATCCAAAGGAAGTAATTCAGAGCTGCTGCTGACTCCTAATGCTTGTTAGCATCCCTGCACACACATCTTACATTAACTCCCTTTCCCCCAACTTTTTCTGCCTCTTCTTCCTTTCTATTGTCCAAAGGTCTCAGTTGCACAGATCCTCAGAAATTGGGGTTTGGGGAATTAATAAACCCTTAAAGCATCCATCCGGGATATTCTGTGTGGAGCATATGATGTGCTGGGAGAGACATTTGGGAAGGCAGAGTCAGGACGACAATCTCTACTCCTTTGTGCCATGCAGGTGCCTTCCTGCCAGTAGACCTGGAGACCTCCCTCATAGCAGACCTGTTAGTGGTCTACTGGAATACAGCCATTCTGAACTTCATCTTTCATTCTGCTACAGTTGTGAGAAAGTTTCTAACAGCCTGTTAAGTTAGTTCATTGACTTAGTTCATTAATTGGGAGACTATTTCAAACTAATACCTCATATGAATACTCAGGGCAACTGTCTTCATTCTTGGATGCTGATGGGGAGGACGTTCTGGAAGTTTATGTTAGACACTGTTGCTGGGTCCTTTTATTTAGTAAGGAAATATTCTCTTTTCAGTCTTATTTTTATCTACGGAAATATTTTGCTTTTGCTTTGTGAGGAAAAATATGCCGAGTCATCTTTTCTAGTTCACTGAGTGGATGACTGTTTTGGAAGAAACTTCTATAGAACAGTATGTTAAAACCAAGGAAAAAGAAATTGAGAACCATGCTTAATCTTAAAGTTTCCATGAAACAAAAGAGAGAGAGATGTAAAGATACCAATCAAGCTTTGCAGATATACGGGATGCACAATTCTTCCAGTGCTAAAAGGTGTGTACTGTCTCCCTTTCACTACATGATCAGAAGTCTGAGATTTACTACGTCTGTTCGGACACGGCACACTGCATGAAAATAACATGCCTGATACTTCCTAGATTGTGGTTGTTGCTTGTGTAACACAGTGAGCGTGGGTGAAAACTATTCCAAGTTTTCATACGTATATAACTTTATATGTATGTATTTGGGGGGGGTTAAAGGCTAGGAAGAAACTGCTCTTGCTGCCAGGACAATTCATTTTCTAGTCTCAGTACTTCTCTTTGCCAGAGTTAATTCAGAAGTGCACAAAAAACGAGATCAGATTATTTTGGTGTCTCTGATAAAACACAATGGCATATGCTCATAGTATGATAGGACTGTGAGAGCCATGAAAGAATCTGTTGTTGCTTCACTTTTCCAAGTTTGGCTACATAATTAGAAGATCTTCACAGAGGAAATTAAAATCTAAATGGGGTTCTTAAATCTTAGAGGAAGCTGTTGACAAAATTTTTCTAATAACAGCCAGTCTTGGCCATAAGTTTTGAAGGACAAAATTCAGTGACCTGACAGCAATCCTGTTTGAGGCTTGTAATGAAAGATCAGTTGTGTTGAACCTGCAGGGCATTTTCTTGTTTTTCTACAAAATGGCTTTCCCCCTTGAACATTTTTAAAATTTGTTTTAAAAATATTACCATTCTGACTACGCTTAAATAAAACAACTGTGATGCAGAGGTAGGTTCTGACTAGGATAAGTCTTTGCTGCACAGAAGGCTGTTCAAACACAGAAAGTGATTGATTTTTGATCAGATAATGGAAAGGCTGTCTTGAGGACAAGCACTGGTATATCAAGTCCATTCTTCAGCTGTTGTGTTAACTGCTAAGAGGAAGGAACAGGAGGTGACTGTTGTTATGGAGAGGATGGAGAGTTTCACAGCGTCTGAAAACTGTTTACATCCAGAGAAACACAAATCCAACACAGTTGTCTGATGCACATTGAAGCAGGAAGAGCTTGTCTGTTGCGATAAGCATGAATAGTTTTTCATGGTCCAGTTGTAACTCAGGGAAGTTTTCCTTTCATTTTATTTGTTGAGCTTTGCTGTGCTGTGGGAGGTTTTCTCCTTCGATAGCATTACCTGGGTAGTATTCTGCGCTCTACATAGATCTAATATTGGAATATGCTGTATAAAAACCACTGGAGATGGTTATACTCATTCTTACCCAATGACACATGAAGGACATTTAGTGGTTTAATAATGGTTAATAATTTTCTCAAAGTGTCAAAATATAATTGATGTGTTTATTATGCGTATGTTGAAACTATCCTCTCTTTGTATAGAACAGCTCACAGACTTGATTTATGTTTTAGGAATCAGTACTATTCCTGTTTTCTGGGTTAGGAATGCAGTCAGAAAAATAGCTTCCTTTCAGTATCACTGTCGTGCAGGATTAATGGGTGTATAAATGTTTCTGTGATAGCACATTTCTGGAGTTGCTGTGCCCCACTGTCTAGTGTGAATTATCAGTTTTGATACCAACATGAAAACAAATCACTAAGGTAAAACCAGCTGAGGTAAAAATCAGCTCTGAGCGTACTGTGGTCCATACTACTGTTTTAGTAATAGAATAGTTCTAAGTGGGGAAGACTCTGTAAAGATGTAGCAGCTATTATTAGCACGGCTGCCTCTAAAAAGGTGGTTTTTTTAGTCTTGCATGACTCATCCTTATTCTTACATAAAAGACAAGACAAAGTGCAGTTCAGTGACTTTGGCCACTGATCACAATACTAGCAAAACCTCAAAGTGCGTGCTTTTTCTTTTAATCTGTGTCTTACTGCAGACAACGGGAAAGAAAATAAGTAACCACCGTTTATTGTTTCTGTAAGTATTACCTAGGAAGCTTTTGACTAATACAGCTTCTACAGTGAAAATGGTTCTGAAACTATATAGCGCTCAGTGAGGTTTCTGTCACTTGCTGGTTTTTACTAGCTGTCATGGTACTGTATGAAAACATAGCTTTCGGCCACATTACATCTCCTACAACCTTCCAGATGGGCTACGGTTGTGTCAAACAAAATTCTTCATCTCTTCTTGATAAATTATGTGATAACCCTGGGGTGAGACCGAAAAAAGAAATAAACCCGGTTATATGTAGTTAAGTGAGGTTGTTCTTTATTAACCCGAGGGCCAGCGGTGGGAATGCTGGAGAGGGGGGCAGCTCGGAGATGCTTCTATGACAAGCAGCCTAGTCGCTCTCTACCTGAGAGGTTGGCCATGTAGCTTTGCAAACAGACGGTGCTCATTCTAAAAAGCATGAAGAGGAAAAAAGTCAAAGTAGCGCAGTTGCTTCAAGCCAAAAGGATTGTAACTCTTCCAGTGAAAACAGAAAGCAAAAACGGGAGCAAAGCAGATAATTGATAGGCCCTCATGTCCAAGTTGGTCATTTTGATTTCCCGATGGAAAGATTTAATAGGACTTTGCTAATGTTTCGGTTGGAGCTGTGTTGAATGTCGTATTCAAGACTTCAAACAAAATTAAAAATTATACAACTCCATTTCCTTCCATAGAAGGCAAAGCAAGAAGTGAAATCGTGTAATATGTGACTTTCCCCATACTAGTTTGAGAAGTGAAAGATTGCATCATCTTTTCCAGATGGAGGAAACTAACCTTCATTTTTTTTATCACAACCTGCAATTCATCCTTCCTTTCTATTTTTGGCTTTTAAAATTTTTCCATTTCACTCTCCTGTTTGGGAATATATCTTTCTGACTGAAGACAACAGGCTCTGTCCTACTTATCAGTTATGCTTTGTTAGGTAGTGGCTTAATTCCTCAACGTTGAGAAAGTTATGAGAACGTTATGAGAAACTTTGTCTGTGAGTTGAGGACAAAATTCGATCCTATGTCTTACTTCCCTCCTGTTTCTCTGGTTATTTAGTTGGTGTTACTGAAGTGAGCAGGATAAAGATGGAGGAAAATGTTTTGTATTTGCAATATTCCTGCCTGGTAAGAAGTTTATAGAATCTGCAAAATTTCTCACTGCAGTGCAGAGAACTGAGCTGTCCTCAGTGGTAGTAGACTTCAGTGGCAGCAGAGTAAAGCTTTAACGAAATACTCTGTGAAGTCAGAATTCAAGCAGACTCCTTCGTCAACAATATATTTCCCATGCATAGCAGGAGTCATATTTCCAAAATAGGGTGAAGTTTGACTTGATTGATTTGTAACTAATAACGTTACAATTATACTGTCATGATGGAAAACTTTATGCTATAAATGATCAGAAAAAGTCACTCTACTCTTAGGCCTCCTTTGGGTTCTGAAAGAGAGAAGTTTCAATTGCTCAGCGGCTGACCCCACGATCCTCCCTATTTTGGAGCTATTATGGGTTCAATCTTGGTGCAGATAAATAATGATACAGTTCTAATCTTGGCTTTCTAAAGTTTCAACGTGTTTGCTTTATTTTATATGCAACAGGGACATATATTTGTCTCTATCCTAAAGTAAGTGGTGTGAGTTTATGGGAAGGAACCTGACATGGTGTCCATGCCCATGACGGGGGGTTTGGACTAGGTCATCTCTAAAGGTCCCTTCCAACCCAACCCATTCTATGATGCTGTGATTGAGAACCTGATGCACTGAGGAAGGCTACATCACGTTTTCCAGGTCTTTGATCTATAACCAAAGTGACTGACTGTGGTTTTAAAGTTCTTGCATCCACACAACTTCCCACATATGGAAGTTCTGTCTATTCCATAGGCACAGCACAACTTTCCAGAGAGCTTTTGCTATTTTGTCACATATACTTTATTACTGAGTAATACTCTGCGATACGCTCTCTTCTCTTTGAGAATAAAGCTAGTCAGGAAAGTATTTGTTCAAGGTCTTCCTCTTATGAACACAGTACCTCAGCTCGTTAAGACATCTCAGCAGTCTCTTTCTCCTTACAGTGACCTCTTAACCTGGAAGTCAGCTTTAAGAATGGTTGGAAGTCCCTGACCTTTAGAGTTTTGTTTTTGTTGTTGTTGCACTAAAGAAATACTCTGTGATCAAGTGTGACTTCTTAAAAATCGTTTGATGATGTCTGTATGGGAAACTGACTGTGTGCTATATACCTGATACAATCGTACCTCTTAGCGAAAAAAAGAAGAAAAATAGCGAACACTAAATAATGAACCAAGTAAGAAGCAAATAGTTTTAGTCTTTCACAAAGAAATTTTTCGTTTAGCAAGGACATATGTCTAAAACATTGTCACAGTCTAAAGAACACTGAGAAAACAGGAAAATACTAAGCTAAGATGAAGTAGATACCATGGAGGTAAAAGGACATTATAATGGCCCATCTGTAGTACAGTTTATTTTAGGGGAAAAAAATAAAATAAAAACAAACATTCAGTTCTTATATACTAGAAAACAGCTAAGTATTCATTTACTAGCTAAATTAAAGCCTGGTCTGGGATGTCTCTTTCCAGATTTACTATCTTACTTAAAGTCTCTATAAACTCCAAAATGCAGATTGCATGGGGGAAAAATGTAATTTTACCCCGTTAATGACTAGGAAACTACATGTCTAATGATATCTTTGACTTCATTTCTGAAAATGTGAGTGTACTGGGAAAGAGTGAGAGCTGATTTTGGTAGCTTTCTCTCTTTCTGAGCAGTTTGAGATGCAAGGAGTAATGAGGAGTCGGTGTCTAGGCTCCTTAGAGTATTGGTAGTATAAATGTTTTGCTCAGAAGCTAGGGAAAAATCTGGTCACAAAATGACAGGCTTAACCCTTTTTCCTCTTGCTGCAAAATCAGAATCCTGAGCAAGTAAGAGGTGAAATCACGTAATCTCATTTGTCTCTATCTTTCAGCTGCTGAGGGATAACTACTGAATGCCTTTGCTAATTAATCCCTTCTGTTCTGAGAATATTGTAGTCATTAGTGTACGAAATCATATTGATTTTGATTAAATTTTGGAAACTACACTTAGCACCGTCAACAGCGATCTCCATATGTCATCCCTGACCGTTATCCCTGTATATTTAATGTCACCAGTGTGGGTGCAGACGTTAACACTGTGCATGGCCTGTGGTAGAAGGAGCCTTGAGCTGGCGTTGAATGTCCTAGCTCCGAAACCAGAAGTGACAAAAACGTGGTGATGCGGTGCTAATTAGCCCGAGGGCAGCACCATGCTGCTATGACTGCATTTCTTCCAGGATCGGAGCTCACGTCCCTGCATGGTGTCACGCTGCAGCGTGGAGGTATGCCAGGCTGCTGAGTGCTAGCTCAGGTGCTTCCGATACAGGATTCTCTCACACACCTTGGGAATCGGTATCTCTCTGTGTCCTAGACATGTCCCCAGAATAAACTGTAATGCGGTAAAGGATGAAGTGCCTTTCAGCCTCTTAAGATCCAAAGGAGAGGAACAGGGACGTTTGGTGTGAACAGAATGGTACATAGGAAGGATGCCCAGGAGCTTTATCGCTTTAAACAGGGATTGCAGGGCTTCCCAAAGAGACAGCTGTCAAGCCCAATGGGATAGCACAGGAATTCAGGAAACCCTAAATATTTGCCTTGATCTTGACGAACAAAAGCAGTGAATTTCACAAGTTAGTTTTTCCAGATTTGGATAAAGTCGATTTCTGAATTAGATAATGAGATTCAGTCTCTCCAGGAGCATAAAATTTCCAACTCTTTCCTTCTGAGCAAGAACGTCGGGAAAAAACTGCCATGTAAACGTGAGCAAAATTGCTTTAAAGCTTTCTATTGAGACTACACCACGATTGGAGTCGATATGTTGTTGAGAAGACCGAATTATTTTCCCACTCCATTGTGGTTTTGTGTTATTTTTATGTAGCCCTTCCCTGTTATACCAAGATTAGCCATTTGATGGAGTAAGTAAAGGTTGTATCAGATTAGAGCTGCTCTTCCCCGCTTAGAAAACGTTAAGGATTCATTAATGGCATATTTTGTCTGATTTATTTCTTTTTAAATTGCTGCCTCTAAACACCACAGTTTTTAATGTTGTCATGCCCATTAGCAGAATTATTTTTAGTAGACCTATACATTGTCAAATCCACACCTACATTTTTCTCCATTCCTGGGGACAAAATTGTGCTTCTTCAGTAAGACATTTATTCTTAGTGATAAGCGTATATTATCTATGTGTGTGAAAGAAACTATATATCATTAAGAGTTGATCACTTAACTGTTTCAGACAGCACATATTTAGAATGTCTAAAAAGATTTTTAATTTCATAAGCTCTCGGGAGCTTTGGTTACAGACCAGGAATTCCTCAGAGGACACTGTGAAGACTCAGAAACATGCCATAATGAAACCCAATGGCAGAAGACGTTGTGCCTCAGACGGGGGCAATTCCTTCAGTGCTGCCTGTGCAGGATTTGGGGTACACATTCGTATGAGTGATTAGCACACATTAAGGTTGTTTTTTACAGCAAGTTTCCCAGAACTGAAACTTTCATGTTACCATGGTCAGCCTTCGGGATCTAAGTCACATTTTTCATGTCTGTCTCCCTTGTAGTCTAAAAAAAGCACCTGGAAATCAATAAAAAGAGTATTAGGATACACTGAAATTGGCCCTCTACCATCGCCAGACTGACTTGTCAATGTCAGTGCCTGGGCCAAAACTGATTTAGGTCAAGGTATTTGGAAAGAAATCAATTGTGATGCTACTGCAATTTGGACAATTAAGCAAAGAGCTAAGAGGCTGGGATAAAAAAAAAATAAAAAGATGGCATTAAAAGAGAATCAATTACTGCCTTAAAGTCATCTAAAATTTATGCATCAGTCTTGCTGAGTGTACCTCTGTCTCACAGATGTGTCTCCGCGTGAGTGTGTCACACTGCAAAGCCATGTGAGCAACGTGTCGTTAAAGAAATCAGTATTTAGTATTAGTATTTATTAAAGAAACCAGGAACTACTGGTGGGATTACCTGATGCATGTTTGGCAAAATGCAGAGTTCTTTTTCCCCTGATATATCTCTTGCATGTAGAACTCATGTACACCAGTAAATTCAAGTACTAAAAGTTTTCTGGAGTGGGTGACCGCTGGCATGGAACAATGCGCTACCACACAATTAGATTTAGCCTCCAAAGCAAGGCAGCTGCATCCATCGTGTCTCCTGGAAATGGTCCTCAGCCCGTGTTGATTCCCAGATCCTTCAGTGGGTGGCTGGAGCGCCATCGCAGGTGCTGGCCAAACAGGGTTTAGTAGCCCAGTGGGGAGCTCAGCGCCCAGGAAGGCAGCCGGGTTGCAGTGCGTGACTGCCCATCTGTAGTGCTGTCAGGAGCGAGCATTTGACTGGCCCTTCGCTGGTGGGGATGGTTTAGGATTATGCTTTGGCACATCAAGTGTTCACAGGAGCCGTCCCAACATCTTGGGTAGTTAGATCTCCTTTGCAGTACTTCAGGACTTTGAGCTCCTAAGTCTCACTGAAGGCGTCCATCTCACTTTCAGGAGTCGTGTACAAATCACCTGGACACAGCTTTTGACAATTATAACTTTGGGGAAGATATTGGCTTTTTCTACAGTGCCTTTAAGTTTTAAAACTTTGCATAAGAACTTGGTTGGTATTTAAATTCCATTCCACGACACTTAGTTACAAAGCAATTGGATTTGAATTATAAGGGTTTTGCTTAATATTTGGTGTTTAAATCCAAGCTTGTTTTCCTTGCATCTAGGATCACCTAGTATTTCTGCCCTTCAGTGCGTGGCAGCATCATCCCTTTCTCTCCTTTCTTTGTTGGACACACTTCCTAAGGTCCTTTTCTGATCTTTCCTTGCTTGCTTTAGACCTACTTCAATTTCCAAAAGATTTAATGTAGAATCAAGCTTACTGGGTTTTTGCTACCTGTGAATGTTTTGGGTTTGAGGGTTTTTTTTAATTTATTGCACAGAAAATAAAAGCAGCGGGATAACAAGCCTGCAAAATTACTGTTGTTACCAACGAGGTTGCTGTTTTCTAACTGAAAAACCTGTTACGTGGTCTTCACTTGTGCTCCATTTGTCTCCCTCTCCTCTGTGTCTGTGTTGAGTTTTGGGGCATGTTTATTTCAATAATATGCTTCTGATGAGTTGCTGCATTTTTACATGGTCGTAGAGCGATTCAGTGTGTTCCTGAAATGTCAGTGCGTAACAGCACTGATTCATCCAATCCATGGCACAGCTGACTTCTGTTTGCGAAGCAGGCGATTCGGTTGCTAACTTTAGGCGTTGAGAGAAAGAGGAGGACAGGTTTGGGTTCCTTTTGGCCTCTAGAAGGAAAAAAATATTTCCACCGAAGTGTTCCCAGCTTGTTTTGATACAGGATTTGACTGTGGAGTAAATGTTTCCAAAGGACAGGCTGCATCTTCTCCTTGCCACTGCAGGCACCCACAGACTTGGAGCAATGCGTACGGCAAAACATTGCTCAACTGGTTTTGCCTTTTGCTTGCGAGGATATTGCCTCCGGTCTAGCGTTCTGTGTAGGCTAGGTGGAGCCGCTTTAAAGGCCAGAAAATTTCCTCGTGCTCCGTGAGTCATCGGATCATACCAAAATAGATTCTTACTTCTAACTATTTACAAATAAAATCAAACTTAATGAAAGGTTTGTTGGTGATCCTTATTCGCTATGACAAAATGCTGCGAGGAGTCTGCTGTTATGCTTCTATGATGCTTGTTCACTAACCAAAATAAATCATTCCTTCTTAACAGAGAAGCTTTTTGCACTTCTGCTCTTGCTTGAGATGGTAAAAAGTCTTTCTGTGGGGATAGTAAGTTAGACCACTGCTTCTTTAACGTGGTAACAAAAAGGCTCATTATAAATTAATGAAGTTACTCTTATAAACAAGTTTGTTTTCTTGAAGAACTGCAAAAGTTGTCTGTTTTTGCTTTTGAGTTTTTACTGAGTTGATGTTGTGTAACATTATGGATTTGTGGCTATTTTACATTGTCATTATGGATGTACATTCTAATAATCTTTTACAAAATAGGGTTAGAGGGATTTTTGTTGTTGTCCCCGTGGATGCATCTGGTGAATTCTGACACTCAGTAGATTATAGAATCATAGAATCATAGNCACTCTTCTTGATGCACCCCAGGATGCCATTGGCCTTCTTGGCCACAAGGGCCCATCGCTGGCTCATGGCCATCCTGTTGTCCACCAGGACTCCCAGGTCCCTTTCCTCAGAGCTGCTCTCCATGATGCTAGAGGATTGTCCATTATTGGTTTTTTATAACGTGTTGTGCTTCCTAATCAAACCTGTTAGAGCTCTCACCTCCGTCTCTGGGGCCCTAGTGGTTGACGGTTGGGTGGGTGTGTTACAGTGGATTAGTTATTTTCCCCTTTTCAAGGCTGGTGAACCAAAGCATGGGCTTAAAGATCACAAGGTGAGCCTCGGGCTGAATTGGGGTTGTAGTGCAGTTCTCATGCAGTATTAAAGGGAGAATAACTTTGAAACAAGTTAATGGAATTCTATCTGGTTTCCTTAAACAAAGAACCAAAATTATCAAGACTAGATTGAATATAAAAAATTGGGATGCATCTGCCATGCAAGTACTACGTTCTAAGCAAGGAAATTTGGGTAGCCGAGTTTTACACCACACGGTTGGAGTTCCAGGAGCCGTTAGTCTGAGATGGAGGACCATCTCTTTCTGCAAACAAGCTGCTGCAGCTGGAGTAGATTTATTATGGTTTTGCCTTAATAATTCCGATTTATTCTTTGCTTTCAGGTAGTTTAAAATGTATTTGTAATTTAGTTTGGTTAGTTATTTCAAACTAAACATGTCCTTGTTTGTAACCATGGTATGACTCTATGATTGGTAGCTCTTTTGGTTTTTATCTTCAGTTTCCGAAGTCTTGCATAAAACATGCACGTTCTTTTGGCAATTAATAGAAAACTGTAGCATGATTAGTGCAATTAGTAATTTTCTAAACTAGGGTGGGATACTCCTATCACCAAGTTCATGACTCAGCTGACTGATGTATATTTCTTACCTCTAACCTAACACAGAAAACATTTGTGTGTGAATTTGGTTATTCTGTATGTGTTTAAGCATTTCTTAAGCCCAAACTTCAGTCTTCATTCACTCTTGTTCTCAGGCACAGCCCTGGCAAAATGGTCTGCAGGCATAAACTGTTGAACGGTTCTTTAGTCAGTTGAGCTATTGAAGCACCTCAGCAAGTTTGCAGATGACACCAACTTGAGCAGGAGTGTTGATCTGCTGGAGGGTACAGGGGTCTGGACAGGCTGGATCGATGGGCGAAGGCCAGTGGTACAAGGTTCAACAAGGCCAATTGTTGGGTCCTGCACTTGGGTCACACCAACCCCAAGCAGCGCTACAGGCTCGGGGCGGAGTGGCTGGAAAGCTGCCCGGCAGAAAGGGACCTGGGGGTGTTGGTGTCCAGCCGGCTGGATATGAGCCAGCATGTGCCCAGGTGGCCAAGAAGGCCAACAGCATCCTGGCCTGTATCGGGAATAGTGTGGTGAGTAGGACAAGGGAAGTGATCGCCCTTGTACTCAGCACTGGTGAGGTCCCACCTTGTGTGCTGTGTCCAGTTTTAGGCCACTCACAAAAGAGACATTGAGGTGTTGGAGCGTGACCAGAGAAGGTCAATGAAGCTGGTGAGGGGTCTGGAGCACAAGTGAGGAGCAGCTGAAGGAGCTGGGGTTTACAGCCTGGAGAAAAGGAGGCTGAGGGGAGACCTTCTTGCTCTCTACAGCTCCCTGAAAGGAGGGGATAGACAGGGGCAGTCGGTCTCTTTTCTTGAGTAACAAGCGATAAGACAAGAGGAAATGGCCTCAAGTTGTGCCAGGGGAGATTTGGGATGAACATTAAGAAAAATTTCATCACCAAAGGGTTATCAAGCATTGGAACAGACTGTCCAGGGAAGTGGTGGAGTCACCATCCCTGGAGGTATTTAACAGCTGGATAGACGTGGTGCTGAGGGACGTGGTTTAGTGATGCTTTCTGTCAGTGTGAGGTTAATGGTTGGATTTGATGATCTTAAACGTGCCTTCCAACCCAAATTATTCGATGATTCTAAGTTAATGAGCATAAAGTTAATCAAATCAGGACTTTGTTGAATCAAAGGGTGCCTTTCTGCAGTACAGGTCAGCTGCACGGCTCTACTGGGCAAACAACAGTCAAACGATCCAACCATCTTAGAACAGCAAACGGTGCAAAGCTTGGGCCTGCCCACGGGCTTGGCGGGTCTGGTGGGTGACAAATTAAAGCACCTGTCCATGTAGACAGTAAGGCATTCATAGGTATTAAAACACAAAACTACGCTTCTTCCCAACATTAACCCCTGAAGGCAGGGCGTCAAGTGAAATGCGCTTTACGAGGAGGCACAGTCTGTGTGGTTGAAAAATCGAGCTGGAGCAGTTCCTGTTCGGGTTTCTGTTTCTGGAAGCGGTCCTGTTCCTGCTCTTCCATAAAGACAGTGAGCGTACTGCAAGCCTGAATAAGGAGTAGTGGCTTACATTTGGTTTACCTATTTAAAGCTGTCTTATGTAGCTCTTAGTTCCTTGCAGCGTGTCTCGCTCTAAAGACATGAATGCTTTACTACGTTTTCTCCTAGGTTTGTATAGCAAATGCCATCACATACATCCCAACCTGACTGTTCTGTGAGTTTTAACAACATGATACGCGGCCTCCAAAAAAAACCTTACAAGCGATTCCAAGTTTAAGGCAGTGTGGTTAAAACTAACATGACTTTAAGAAAGAATTATCTTTATACGCTGTACGATTAGGCTTTCCTACATAAAGAACAATACATGAGTAATACATTCTTTTTATTGTTCTAGTGCAGATGCATTTTCTGGAAAGTGACTGTATGTGGGAGGCAGAAATATAGATTATCTGTATTTGATGACAACACATTCTGTCAATATATCTGTGTAATCTCTGTAAAGGTTTTAACTGAAAATCATTGGAATGTACAGAACCGGTCAATTTATATTACATGTATAATGTTTAATTTTAAATTGTGTCGCCTGACTAAAGTGTGCTTACCTAATGAAAAAGAAGATTGGGCTGCATTTTAATACTCATAAAGGGATCTATATTTTGATACGTATTTTAGAATTCTCTGCCTAATGGCCTTTAATGTAGGTATGCACGGTTTTAAAAATAGAAGGGCTCAGCCTGCTATCTTCTGCCTATTGTAAATACTTATCAAGTGGTTCATTCAGAATTCAAATGAAGATCTATTGTTTTCTCAGTGCTTGCATAATACCCCTGTACTCCTGATTTTAGAGAAGGATGTATTTTTAGGGTTGAACATAGCCTCATGTTTTTCTAAAGTGTTGAGAATTGTATAGTTGGAGTCCGAAGTATTTAATCGCTTCCCAGGTCAGAGCGTGGAAGGTGAGTGCTGTTCCCAGGCGTAATTGCAGGAGCACTGGTGGCAGTAACGCTGGCTTCAGCTTCCTCTGCTCTTCGGTCCTGTCCCTGCGCATCCGCTGAGCTCTGCTGGTGGAGCTCTTTGGGAAACCACTCAGTGTGCTTAGCTCCAGGAACAGGCCTGGCTTAGAAACGCAGTCTGTCCCAAATGGAAGAGCTGAGAGATGCAACAAGGGGATCTGCTGGCACAGTCCTGCCGTAAGGATGCTTGTCCACAGCTTGGCCACTGTTCGCCCACTGCGCTGCCCATCGCTGGCCCAGCAGTCACATTACAATGATAATTTGTGAAACCGTGCAGTGTTAACCACGACACTTAAAACGATTCAGATTAAAATTATCCTTCTTTTTTTCCTCCCCTCTGGAGCCAGCTGATCAGAAGGGCTTCACAATGCGCTAGTGACTCTGCTCAGAGAATGGCAAACTGGCATGGGGGTAGGTGGTCAGCAGGGGAGAGCAGAGGGACGAGAATCTGTTAAACTTGCTTTTCCACTGCAGAACCACGGCTTGAATGTGCTGCTCGGGTTGTATTTATTTTCTTTACGTGAAAAAAACCCATTTCTCAGACCTCAGAACAAAGCCCAGCAGAGGTGGGTGACCATGGCTATGTCAGAGAAATGAGGTGAAAGCAGCTCTGGTGGCAACGGTTAAGTGGGTTCAGGTTTTCTTGCATGCTTTCATCTGTGAAGGGCAGATACGCTAGAGATGTTTCATTAGTATATGGGTGACCTCTAGTTTGCTATTTTTGGTGCCCTATTTTTGGTGCTGGCTGTGTACCATAATTTATAGGCTACAATAGCACTGAGAACAAATTAAATGCAAGAGGCATGTTCATGAAATGAATGTTAAGATACTCTCTGTTGCACTTCAAACTTCATTTTAATTTTACTGAATTTTAAATTAGAACATATTTTTTTAAAGCATTGGAATTTGAAAAAAAAAAAGTCGAAAACAAACCCCAACCAATTAGTTACCAGTTTATCTTCACAAGAGCAAACATACCAGAAAGTGGATGAACTATCAGGTACTAATGGAGTTCAGATATACAGAATAAGTACATGCTGAAAAGACAAAAGGAGCAGCAAATAAATACAGTGCCAACGAAACTAGGGCAAGAGGTGAGGTGAATGCTAAATCCAAAACTCCATGTTTAAATTAGGCCACCCCCCTCCTAAGGCTCATTGTGAATGAGGCAGATAACGTATTTGGCTCTGGCACGCTCCTGGGTTATCAGGACAGTGGGAGGGAAGAGGAGAAAGATTTGGTAGAGAAAGGAGATGAAATCTTACACTGTGCCCAAACTCTCTCCCTGGGGACCTCTAAAGATTGTTCCCAGGCGCAGAGCTCCTGTCTGATAACTACTCTGAGCGAGCAGGACGGGAGAACTGGTCAGGGACCACTCAGACAACCGCTGCACATCTGTTGTTCATCTTTGACATTCCCAGACTGTTGAATATTCAGTGAATATAAGTCACGTTCTTTAAAACTGGTTAAAATTAGATATTAGGAAGAAATTCTTGGCTGTGAGGGGGGTGAGCCCCTGGCGCAGGTTGCCCAGAGAAGCTGTGGCTGCCCCATCCCTGGAGGGGTTCAAGGCCAGGTTGGACGGGGCTTGGAGCAGCCTGGGCTGGTGGGAGGTGTCCCTGCCCAGGGCAGGGGGGTGGGACTGGATGATCTTCAAGGTCTTTTCCAACCCAAACCGTTCTGTGAAAATGCCAAGAGTAGGTCACAACCTCATACTGCCTTCTATCGGTATATACCAGTTCGGTGTAATACTATTCTGAAGATTCCTCAGAAGTGGAAACATTTTCAGGTGTGTGTATGAGAGAGGAAAGCAGATGTGCACAATTCACTTGATTTTTTTTCCTAAGAGAAATCATGACATGAAAAACTGCCACCTCTTGCACCTGAAAGCCATTGGACAAATTCATCTTAAGTGTAATTTAATTGATTGCGGTACACTGCAGTTCAATCAACTGCAATAAAGTTAATTGAACCTCTCCTAAGAAATGTGACTTAAACCACATGATTCAAAATAGTGGCGGGTTCTGATTAATGGAGACAATTATTTTTAATGGGAATGGGTCCAAGTAATTGAGGGATGTTTAAATGTTCTGTATAAAGTAATCTCATGAGGACAGTTGTTACTTTCAGCAGCTTTCAGATTAGATACAGGTACACAAAATGCAAAATTTTAGATTATCATGCTACTTTAACATGGTTCCACCTTTGAAACCAGGGCATGGGTAAGAGATAAACAGCAACCTGCAGCTCTGCTGCTTTCGGCTTTGACCCCAAACTGAACCCTTGAGTTCTGTACAGAAACAACGGTGTTTGTGTTACTTGGCGATGTTTTTAATGGGACAAAATAAGATGTTATTGAGAAACCATTCTGATACATTATTCCACTGCTTATTTTTTCTAGTAAGGCTGGATTATTACTGAACCTCCTTAATTAAAGTAAGCTGGGGATAAGGGAAGTTCCGTTAAAATATCCAGTTGTGTTTTCTTGTTATGCCATGTTTGTGTGCATGTAAATGTATGTGGTCACTTGAGCAAAATTCACAACTTGGCTCTTGTGGAAAAAGGTCAGGGCTTTTACAGTTTTTAACCAACATTAGGATCAAATATTTGGTTTGCTGTCCCAAACATTTTCCACTAGCCCTGTGTAAATAACTCCCTCAGGGACTCAAAAATGTCTATGCTCCAGGTCAGCAACTGTGAGGAAGGGGGTAGTGCAGACATTCCCCACTTGCATCTCGTAGGTTATTAGAAGAAAATAAGTTGTGTGTTTCTTTTGAGAGAAGTCAGGGACTGACATGGGTGCAATGCAGGTTCAGTGAAATACAGGTGAGCATATGACCAACTTTATATGCTAGTTTGACTGAAGGTAGACACATTTAAAAAAAAAAAAACAAAACAACAACCCCCAAAAAAACCCCGACTGGCTTTAAAGTGCTGGACAGCTGTTGTGCTTCATTTGGGTTTTAGACTCTTTGTCTAAAAATTTTTTAAAATGCTTGTTTAGCCATGGCAGGATGTTATGCCCACCCAATCTGTTAGTAGAACGCATGGAGAGTAGGGGGGAAATAGCTATTGAGGCTATTGGCAGTTTGGCCCAGGAAAAAAGGGTTAATATAAACTAGTGACACCTAAGATGGAAATTAGGAAAAAAAAAAGGTTATTTTCAGAGGGTCTGGGCCTAACAGGAGTAACAGGGAGAAGAAATCTAAGAAGGTCCAAGATGGAGCTTGGCTAAATGTAAAGAAACAAATTATGTGATGCAGTTGCCATGACAACAAAGGAGTCTGGAGTTTATGATCTGAGATGCCTCTTCATTCCATCAGAAATAGATGTTCCTAAGTGCAGCTGAAGATTTGCAGTACCGGTGCCACTCGAGGGGATGAGGAGATGCGGGCTAAAGCGTTTCACAGCAGCGTGGCTCAGCTGTCTCTAGGCAGGGACCGCGTTCGTGCTGCAGTTCAGGAGACGGCATTCTTTGAGGGCAAAGTCTGCTGCCTGGCTGGAGCAGCCCTGCAGATCCCAGGTCTCACCAGGGAGCCCACGCTTCAGCCTGCCCTGCTACCCTTGCTGGGGGCGAGCACCAGGCTGAACACCTTCCCTTGCCACGGGAGCTGCAAGAGAAAAGGCACAATATTCCCCCAGCACAAAGAGAGGGGAGTGTGGTGACAGGATGAAATATAAAATCTCAGGGCGTAGTATCTCCACAGGGTGTTTCCCTTTAGGTATCTTGTATCTTGTTTGTTTACCCTAATACTTGAGGTTACGCAAGGAAATTTGTGTGGCGGCAACGCCACTTGATACTTTTCCTGTAATTCATAGGTTTTTTCTGAAAGGCTGAAAAGTATTTTTCTGAAATACTTCCTTATGATATTTCTTCTTTTGAAGAAAGCCCACAGAATCACAGAGCTGTTGAGGTGGGAAGTCACCTCTGGTGATCACCTTTGTCCAGTTCCCTGCTCACTGGCTTCATCGTCTTTACAGCCTCCCGTGAATTAAGGCCACCAACCCAGGCAAATCTATGAACAAGTGGATTACTGTTAAAAATTTACCAATGCAAGATTTCAGCTGGAGTTTCCCTGTGCTTGTATCCCTGGTTCTGTGGACTTTGTTTTTATTTTCTTTTCAACAGTGCCTTTTGGGTCAACAGAATGCATGAAGTCTCCGAAGCATCTTTTAAGCTAAATTAGATTAAATGGGATATGGTCAAATACTGATAACAATGAGAGATGTCTGTGTTGGAGATCAGAATGTAAACTAACTTCCTGTTTGTATTAGTAAGTTTTTAGGATTTTTCCAGAGGCTGTTCAAGGACATTTTCAGGACCTGTTCAAATAAATGAATGGTTGAGGCCCAGTGGACTGAAGCCATCTCTGCTTTTGTCTGTTTAAGCTTCTGTAGTATGATGTGAATAATTGGATTTACAGATACAAATTCATAAATTAATTTCCAGTATGGGACTCATTTATATGTAATATTATTACTTTCTGTTTTAATCTAAGACACAGATTAAACTCATATGCCAGCGTTTTGAGACAATGAATCTTGAAATTGTTTGTGGTTAAATGCATTTTATAAGTACATAAAATACAACATTAATCTTTTGGATTTGGACCTTTTTTACTTGCCTCCTCATTTAGGATCTCCAAATTCTATCAGCAGATGCATTAATGTAGTCTTTTCCTGGAATACTCAGGGAAAAGTCTGCTGCCAGTGGAATTTGTTCAAGTTTGCTTCGCACAGAAGCCTTTCCAAGGTGGACTGTCTACCTTCATGCCTGTGGATGATGCTGGATTACAACAGAAAGCAAGCACTGGGAAAAGTATTCAGCATTTAGGACGAATTTAGGGGTTTTAACATAGTGCAAATAATAAGATTTTTGACACTAAATATACTTGTAGAGTGCAAATTTTGGATGTGGTCTAAGTATGTGCTAAATACTGCTTCAGCCCATCAGAGAGAGTTGAAGGCCAGCACAACCATAGGCACCACCACCAGTTGCTGGTTTTCAGCGAATGACGGAGTCTTGCAGCTGAGCCCTGGGTTAACTGCGGGTTGAACGAGCTTCCCAAAGATTGTCTGGGTCACTGTGTCTTTCTTCCTCTCACATTTTAGGCTACAGAATAAGAATATGTCACAGATGGGAAATTCATACGGGTTTGTGACACGCTTAAGACAGTGGTATGTGCGCAACTGGGTAGTTACTGGAAATGCGCAAGTATAATTTGAGCCTACAAAATGCCTCGTGTGCTATTTATTTTGCAGGTACAAATTGTAATTGGGTTAGCGTGTGTGAAGTTATTTACAAAAAATGGTGGATTTTTTAAAAAGGTGTAAGCCGGGGTTTCTAGGTGTGTGTAACAGGTTTGGGGGTTTCGTTGTGTTTTCAAGGGGTTGAGTGGATAGGATGGGCCACTGAGAAGCTTATTTTGGCAGAACGTGCATTCACAGCTGCAAGGTGAATTTATTCACTATTGCAGCAGTGGCCATTCTGAGCAGAATGATGTGTTTTGTCTTCCTAATTACTGTTGAAAATGATTGACTGCATTTTCCCCTGAGGGAATGTTTAGATAATGGAAGGATTAGGATGATGCATTTCAGAAATTAAGATTTAATTATTTTTTTTTATTAATAGAACAAACTCTGCAAAGGTCTGTTTCTCTGGTAGTGTTTTTTCTTTTGCACCTTCCTACGGGAAGGCTGCTCTGGTGAATATGTTCCAGCTCATGCATCTGCTATCCTACAATGTGCAGGTTATTTTATTTTAATTTTATTTTANTCAACCCATTGTATAGTTATACATCTCAGAAAAAACAATGCTTTTCTGCAGGCTGTCCCAATATCCATAAAATCTACCCCAACATCCCTAGGACGCTCATTAACCCTTTCCAAAAAATCCACATTTTTAAATAATAGCAATTGTTCTTTCCTCTCCTAAATCTGCCCATGTAAGTAAACTAAATGCATGAATTTACACAGTGAAGAATCAGTTTGCAATCAAATGTCGCCTGCAGGTGTGGTGTGGCAAAAGAATGGGGACCCACCCAATGGTCGCTTCCGTGGGGAATAAGAACTATGAAGAATAATACACTCCCTCATTTTCTTTTAAGATATGGAAGTATATGTTTATTTGGAGGGTGGAGGGGTAAGTTTAATCTTCAGGAAATAGATTTCAAGGTAATTCTATCTCTAACCTTGCTTCTAAAGTAAATACCAGCTGCCCTGTAGGCAGTGTAGTGATCATTTAGTGCTGTGTGAATGTAATTATACACGAAACAACCAATTTACAATTTTCTGTGCCTCTCAGCAGCATCTGTGTGGCTACACTGACTTGTGTCTTGCTGTCGTCCTCTCTCCTACTGCATCATATTTAAGATCTGGTAAATACAGCTTCTGCCTCCCTCCTGGCGTCATGCCTTTCCAGCTGGAATCCGTCTCTTGAAATCACTCATCAAATGACTTTACTGCCTTCCATTCACGCTCACTGGAAACCACTTTCTACCCTACCCTATCCTTTTCTAAACTTCTTCCATTTCATAAGCTATGGTCATTCTCAGTCCTCTGATTTTGTCAGAATTATAAGGTTGCCTGAACAGGAACATCTTTTTCTTTGTAAAGTTCAGGAGATATTTATTGATGTCATGAGTATTCATAGATCAGAAAAAAAAGAATTGATTGCCTGATTGATATTTTGCTCTTGGAGACCACATCATTATTTATTCTTGAAGAAGTTTCATCATTTTTATTGGGTTTTATGGGGTTTAGATGTTGCTATGTATAAACAGTGAGTAAGATAAAGCCAGAGTGGTGGACCGGGATACTAAAGATAGTGAGGTTTATGACTGTCAGTTGTCTTTGTCACTGGTGTACTCCATATTTTTGAATCACCTCTTGAGACAATGGCCCTGTTGGAGAGACAACTCTTCATCGTTGCTGTTCAAAGCTCTTTGTGCAAGAGGAACGGCGCTGTTGATCACAGTCTGTGGTTTGGAGCTTTAAGCAGGTGTGAGTCCTGGCATTGAATCCAAGCCCCAAAGCTTTCAGTTCTCCGAGAGGGTGTTGGAGGGAGCAGGGACGTGTCAGCCGTGGCGGCAGTGGTGAGGGCTGGAGAGGAGACATGGTGCGCTGCTTTTTCTTTTGGAGAACTAAATGTTTTTATACTCAAGGGTATTGCATTGTTGTAGGGAGCCCTGAAGGGACAACTATGTACATAACCGATTCCACCAGCTAGGAGGAAGGAATCAAACCTCTTAACTGTGAGGAGGTGATGGCAAGTATTTTTTGCCATCGTGTATGAATATTTTGTGTCCTAAATGTATCCAGAAGTGCCTGGATTAACCAGCTGTGTTTACCAGTCCTAGCTGCAAACCAGTCTGTCCATATCTCCTCCAAATACTGACCCAGGCATGAGCGTTGCTTTGGTTGCATTTCTTTTGTGTTGGATTTAGCTGCAAGCGAAGCAGTAAGGGTGCAGCCACTGGGGACGGAGGCTGGATGTCACTGTCCCTCACCTGCTGTCCTTGGCTCTGGTCAGTGCCATTTGAGCCTTTCAACAGGTGGTTCACACAGGATTGTGTTACGTGAGGTACCTGAAAAACCGTGGTGTAAGCCATGTGGCTGAGAATACTTCGATAAGACATCGAAATACACTGCATTGCAAACTCCTAGCAGATTATTTTATCCGGAAAAAATGTCTACTAGGAATTTTTCTCATTCCTGTCTCCAGCTTGCTCTTAAGTCATAATTTTCCTGCCTTTGTACTGCTCTAAAACTGCTCTAACATTGTACTGCTTATAAAAAAATGTGTATGTTGATTATACAAGGTGGGAAAAGGACTGAGACATATAGTTGAAAAATCTTGATATTCACAAAAGTCTGCTTCTTTTTAAACACTTCAAGAGCACTGCATACATACCCAAAACGTAACTTCAGCTTGAGGTAGCTCAGGCTTCCAGTTTAGGCTATTTGCTAAAGACTTTGGTTCTATAAGGTTGTATTAGTTCCTGAACTATTTCTCAAATCCTTTTAAAGTGCTCAAAGTAACTGCCATCCCACTGCCCAGTTTTACCCAAATTATAATTAAGTATGAATTTCAAGCATATAAAGTTCTGAGTCTTTTCCTGAGAGTTGGGAATAGATAGAGGAGAGTTACTGAAATTGTTGGTGGTCCCAAGGGACAGTTATCCTTGCATTTGGCTTGTTGGAGGACTACCTGCCATTGATGTAGCATGGAACCAGCCAGAGCACACTATCTTTTTCTATTAGCTATCTTCACCTCTTTAGGAAGGACATGGCAAAGAAAGTTTTGTGGAAGAGTCAAAGGAATAAAAGAGCTTAAGGTTTTGCATTGAAAGATCACAGAAAACGTGCTGGGTTGAAAAAGAGGAGAGAGACACAGATTTGTGCCCGCAAACCAGCTTTGCTGGTGTGACAGTTTATAGAACGTCTTCTAAACGCTTTTCCACTAAAAGCAAAAGCTTTAATGTTTCAAAGAACATGGTCACATTTAATACCAAGTGCACATGCAATCATTAAATGAATTGGCATAGGTGAAATAGGTATCTATTGTACTGGTTATGAAAATTTACCTTCTTCAGCTTGTTTACAAAGCCTAGAGGAGATGCAGCAGTCATCTCCCCGCTGCCAAAGCTGGAAGTGGAAACAGAGACAGTCTCATCAAATTAGTCACACCTGAAAAAGTTTTGCTGAATAATATCAGGCTAAAACTATCAAACAAACTCTGGCATCTTACTGTTTAATGACCGTTTCTACATAAAATATTGAAGAAGGTTAAAAGAAATAGAGAATCTGTCACTGAAATCCTAGTTCCTTATAAGGTATTGTCAATTTGGTTGTTCTTGCTTTGTAATCATGCTACAGTTTTCCCCACTGAGGTGCTAAAGATCGTGAAGATGAGGTGCTGCTCTGCTGATTTCATGATTCTTTCGTTATGAGTATTTCCGTAAACTCTTTCAGTTAAATAATCTTTAGATCTCCTATCAATATTTTTATTTTTGCCATATATATCTTTTTGGAACCAGCTTTTGTAACTGTGCCTTTTAAACAAAGCTGCTATAAACAGTCATTTACAGGTTCTGTTTCTGAGACAGCTTTAAAAAATGTGTCGTATATATTTGCTCTTGCTCTAAATGTTAAATATCATTGCACATAACGATGCGAACAGATGGTATGCTGCATAAGCTGTTTATCATTTTACACATTTATCACTTTACACTAGTGAAGTGTACGTGTGTTTGATTAATATTAACTTTTGATTTATTTGGATGTCTCTATTTTTCGACAGCATTAAGGGATATATTGTAATCCATGCTGGCTTCCAACGTTCAAATATAATTCCAGTAAAGATAGAGTAGATGCATTCTGTAGTTCTTAATTGCAGGAGTTTCTTCAGTGTGGAAGACAATTACCTGCTTGAGGTTTTAATACTGGAAGGAATTTGGAAGTAAATGGATAACTCCATTTGCTAAAATGTTTTAGGCAGGTTGCATTTGGATGCCATTGGTCCAGCTAAATAAATACCATATCTTGGAATTAAATACCAGATGCTAAGAAGGTGTAAAATAAAACAGCAACAGTCCTATTCGAATCAATATTCTTTTATATCCTCCACCTACAGAATGAGAGAACTTCATATTTGCCTGCTCAACAGGTCTGGATGTTCAGCATGTGTTACTCCTACGTCACTGTATATGAAACTAAAAAAGTATCTCAAAAAACATCTCAAGCTTGCAGACATAGCACGGGGATCATACTTGGAGACTTTTGACTGCAGCATTGTATTAAAAGTATCATTTACCAAGATGTTATTTCATCATAATGCATTTTGTCTCAGTTAAAGCCTGAAAAAAAAGTCAAGATTTTCCTTTGATACCATGGATGAAAAAACGATTCCAAGTTGGAGTGGGTCTGGTTGTGCTTGTTGTTCTGCTAAATGGCAATAATATTTAATGAGGGATTTTGCTCTAAACTGTAAATTCTTTAGAGTGTGAGATGCCCAGGCTGTCAGAATAAATAGAGGCGGCTAAAAACACTTACTTTGAAAATGACTGTTCATTTTGGAAGGCACTGAGTGATCTCAGTGAAATATAACTGAGTCAGTTGAATTTTGGATAGAGATCAACTTCCCAGCGTGTATTCTGGCAGCATCTCTTCTTCCCTGATCCCGTTCCTCAATATCTTTTATGTTCAAATAGCACATGCAGCACTTGCAAGCTGCTGCCATTCAGATTTCAGGTAACTCTCAGTGACTTCTTATGGATTGAATGAATAAATAAACTACTTTTATCCATGCTTATTTACAGTTTTTATGCCTGTGCTTTCTTCTGTGTCTTTTGATATTATGGAAAGATGTATACAGCAAAAACGATGATGTAGCACTAGGAATTACCCAGAGAATATACATTTTAAAGTTTAATGTTGCAGTGCAGTTTAAAGTTTAATTGGCATGACCATAAATAGCTGGTCAGGGCTTCATAGAGTTAACTCATCTTTTTTCATCATCGTTTTTTCATCTCTTTTGAACTCCTGTGACGCTGTTGCCTTTGCTTCCAGGACATTAGATCCTTCCAGAAACTTGGAGAAGGAAAATGCTGGGAAATGAGGAGAACGCATAGAATAAAAGAATGTCTCTTGAAACATGAGAGTGTACTTCAGGAGTGAAACTCTTTGTTCCTGAATGATCTGAAAAGAAAAGCTTTTTAGTGTCTCATTGGTTATGTTAGCATAAAATGCATATAAACGTTTGTGGATAATACAGTCATGAAAAATGACTATCATTTAAGAAAATGTTAGCATCTGAAATGCAGAATTGTAGCACGCTAATTGTTGGAAATAAAATCTGTAAAGGGAAAGATTTGCTTGAACTCATTAACTCTTTCTTTTTTTTAAAAAAAAGGTAATTATAAGGAAATTAGTTGCATATTTCATGAAGAGCTAGCTTTGTTTTCCTGTTACCATGTCAGCTATACGCTGTTTCTTAAATAAGTATTTTTATTAAAAGACAGTAATTAGAAGTTCTATGTCTTCCTGTTCTTTCCACCTTCTGTTTTTAAAACTGGAAGATCAGAAGTTTTCTGCGTTTTGATCTAAATGACTGTTTTCTTTCTCTGCAGGTTAATAATGAGAATGTAGTGAAAGTGGGCCACAGGCAGGTGGTGAACATGATTCGACAAGGGGGCAATCACCTGGTTCTTAAGGTTGTCACAGTAACCAGGAATCTTGATCCAGATGACACAGCTAGAAAGAAAGGTATATTTTTCTCTTTTTCTAATGGAGTCCTTTTGGTCTTGCTCTGCAGACAACTGAGTATGGATGTGAAATTACTGTTTTATAAATTCTGCTTTCTAGATTTCACTTTCAAAATTTGAAACCTTCTTGTTTAATTTTGAGTAGTCTGAGTCTGTTGACTGCTGCATTGATATGTGACAAAAAGGCTAATATTCTCTTGTCATGCTTGGCATTAAAATATCATCTTCATGGATCTTTATACATTTATATGTTTGAAGATCTTGTAGTTAAATTTCGTGCAGTAGTGAGAGAGAAAAAGCACAAAGAGCAAATTATCTTTTATTAATTAATTCCAAACGTACTTGAGATGAGGTTAGTTTGACTTCTCTTGAAATCATTGCGGACTTAAGATTTTGCAAAACACGTATTTCAGAAAGAACCTCTGTAGGAATAAGAAAAGCAAGCAACGTGTTTAGATTGAAGTTCTGGTAGGAAAAAAAGTACATTTTAATGGGAAAATTCCTGTAGATTAGTTCAAAGTTGAGGGGTTGTTCCAGCCAGGGAAAATCACTCTTCCTCCCATAAATAGAAAACACGTAGAGCTGCTTTTTCTGCCACTTGGCTGCTCGCAAGAGAGCAGCTACTCCACGAAAAGGTAGTAGAGCATCATGTGCCACAAATACTTTGGCAAAGAATTGTCTGGGTACAAACCGAACAGGGGATTTTTCAGACAAGATTTTTGGGGTTTTTATTAAATGTAATGGAGTTTACAGATTGACTTATATCATAAGATTGGGGTACTCCACTCCCTTAAGAATGTCAGTATGTTTCCCACCCACTCATCCAAAAAAACACCACCAAAACTTTTTTGCCCTATTTCCTTCACCTTAGATACCCCTGAGTTTGCTCAGGTGACAGCTACTCTGGGAACTCATTAGACCCTCATAATTACCATTCAACGGAAAAGATTGCTGCTGCTAACAAATGTTCAATACAGAAGAATCACGTTTTTTAAAATCCCTGTTCCTCCCACCAGTTTCTTGAATTGTCACTCACCGCCGCCTGGCTCTCCAGTGCAAGAGCGGGGCTGGGAGCTGGCATCCGAGGGCTACCTCTCTGTCCATGAGTAAAACTTTGTATCTACACTGTGGGTGTTCTTGACATATACTGCTTATTTAAGAAAAAAAAAAAAAAAAAAGCACCTTGGGGGAAAAATTGCTGTATTAAAGTAAACTGTGTCCAAACATGGCCCTGCATTATTTTCGGCTTGATAGAATTACTATTCGCACATTTTAAACAAACCTCTCACCTCTGCCTTTTGGGATGTGTCATGTTGGCCTTAACTAAAAACGCTGTTGTATACAACCCAAAGGGAAGTTGATTCTACATAAACAAACTCAGTTCTTTGTCATCTTTCCAGAGCCTTCTATTGATAATGTGGCGTTTGCCAAAAATGACACTTTCAAATCTTGTCCCTTTTTGAGGCAAGTTGCTGGCCTTTCTAGTTCCCTGGCAATTGCCGATGTACTTTAGGAATTGTGTGGAAGGGTTTTCTTGCCATCAGTCTCCTTTACGGTGAGACCGGTGTCAGGTACCCAGCCTCACTTAAGGATCCAGGATGTTGTGCAGTTTCCCTCACAGATTTGTTGTCACTTCTGGTGCTGTGCAAGGGCAGACCTCGGAGTTAATCCGTGCGGTATTTCTGCAGCCTCATAGCTGGCACTGAGCTATATTTTTGCTTTCTTGTGACACCCTGTCATTCCAGCCTCTGTAACATGATGGAGCTTAACAGGGAAAGGATGATGCTGACATACTGGATATAGGTGGTATGGGAAGAACTTGTCTGCTGGAGAGGGACTTTTTACAAGGGCATGTAGTGATAGGATGAGGGGCAATGGCTTCAAACTGGAAGGGGGCAGGTTTAGATTAGATATTAGGAAGAAATTTTTCACTCTGAGGGTGACGAGACTTTGGTTGCCCAGCGAAGTCATGGAGGCCCCATCCCTGGAGGGGTTCAAGGCCAGGCTGGATGGGGCTTGGAGCAACCTGGGCTGGTGGGAGGTGTCCCTGCCCAGGGCAGGGGGGTTGGAACTAGATGATCTTTAGGGTCCCTTCCAAACCAAACCAGTCTATGGTTCTATACTTCTTTCCTCCGTCATTCTTTCTTGCCCTCAAACTGCTTTGCCACCTTTTATCAAAATGGTGCAGCCTGATGTATAGTATTGACCAAAACAGTTAAGAATCTTTAATTTTTCCTGGTGTCTCAGAGCCATTTTTGTTTATTGGAAATCTCCAGCTTTCCTAACAACCTTGGCATAATCTTTTCTGATGTTATGCTCCTTTCTGACCGCCAGAAACATAGGTTATCAGGGTACTAAAACACCTGCTACATTTCAGTTTCTGTGCTGGATGATTGCCTTGATATTTTCAGATCTTGCTTATTCAGAGGATAGCCTTTCACCATAACTATTACTATTAAGATAAATTTGAATCGTTTCTTGTATTTCTCAGATTTAAGTTTCTTCAAAGATGAAATTATTCTGGCAGAGGCTGGCTGGTCTGCAGGAGAGTTTTAGCTGTGTGCATTTCTTAGAAGGAGGGACGCGACTGCTGTGAGGCACTTTCTCTAGAAAGTCTTTTTCCTAGTGAAAAATAGAAGTGCACAGTTATTTAGCTTTAAACGTTTCTATGTATCCTGTTACATAAAAGCTTGCTGATGTGACATGCAACCTACGCTAAAAGTAGAAAGGGTGTAGAAATTCAGTACATGAAAAGCATCTCAGGGTTTTTTCCTCCGCACGTATGTGTTTATTATTACCTTATTTAACGTAGCATAAGCTTTTAAATAAATATGAAATTGTGTAGGTGAATACAGTGTTTTAGAGCTGTGTATTTACTTACACTCTGTATCCTTCTGTTTAATGCAAAGCCCCACCACCTCCTAAGCGAGCTCCAACCACTGCACTGACCTTGCGGTCTAAGTCAATGACCTCAGAGCTTGAAGAGCTTGGTAAGAAAGTGTTTTTTGACAAGCATGCTGACGTCATAGAAATGTTAAATATATATATATGTATCTATGTTAAATTGACTAAAAGAATCTGCACTGTGTACAGTATATAGAAGAGAAAAGGTTTTAAGAATGCTGCATCTTTGGAGACTTCAAATATGCATGGTTTGCATGAATAATTTTTGTTTAAACTTGTGCCTTTACTGCTACGCAAGAGAATGTTGGTACATTTTATGCATCATCGAAGTTTGGCACATCTACTAAAAAGTAATGCCGTATCATATTTTGTTAGCTTTGCTTTCTAAATTTTCAGTTCATCTAATATTGTTTTATTTTAAATTTCTGTGGCCTCTCATTAGTGGATAAAGGTAAGCTGCCAGAAGCTGTTGTTAAAAAGCTGAGAGTGTTAAAGCAGCTTCAGCTTCAACTTGTTTTCGTTAGACTCTGATCTGAAAAAGTACATATTATGATATCACTTTGACTTCTGTGCATGATATAAATTTAATTCTTCTCACTATTGGTAATAAAAAAAATATTGAGCATTCAGTCTTTTATTTGCTAATTTTAAGAAATGTGATTGTAGATTCCTTTGCTTGATCATCCACATTCCAGATATGCACAATTCTTTGGGAATTTTGGTGTATTTACTAGAAGTGAGGAAGGTAATAGTTCTTGTCTTCCTGGTCTAAATCTGTTAGGTCATTAAAAAGTAGAATTTCTGCAGCTAGATAAAGAAATATCTTATGGACGAACTATATATACCAAGAGAAAAGCCCAGTATATATTTATATACGGCTATTACACTAGAACAGTGTGTTGAGCATGTGATAATTGGGTATAAAAACAAACCACATCCCTCATAGCAGACTAATAGAGTCGATCATACAATAAAACCATTTTCCCATGTAATCCTACATTGATTTAAATACTTATATTTTATAATCATTTTTTTTTCTGGCATGGACTCATATGAGGGCCAACTGGAAGGAATCAAAGCCTTGTGGCCACTTTATTTTCCCTGGAAGTCAATGTTTTCTGGGACAGATGGACCCCATCCATCCTTTAGTGATCAAGTCATGTAGCTTCAGTGGGAGTTCTTACCAACAAAGGGGTGCTGAGTGGTTACTGTCTTCTCTACGGTATAACAACCAAATGAAGACCAAAAGGAAACAATCTAATTATATAGCTCTAACAAATCTCAGAAAATTTGACTTTTCTGTGCTAGGAAGTTTAGGAGCCGCAATAAAGGTTTCAGCGGTTTGTGAATGCCCCATAATTTTTCTTCCAGGATTAAAATATAAAATATTATTTCTGGAGGCATTTTTTGAGTTTTGGTGTTTTGATTTGTTTTCCTTTCATGGAGTGCTAAGAGGTTGTAAAACTTGTCTGGCTTATCAACAAACTTTCCCAAGGGGACAGATATACTCAGGCACCATTTTTTCCCCTTCATTATCCCCTTCTGCAGTTCAAACTGAGGGTATTCTATTTCTCTTACTTTTCAAGCTTGCATAGTAGATACTCTTCTTAAAGCAGAGAGAAGCAGCACTCTTGTCCAAGGGAAAATAGCTTATTAATAGTAAAGTCACCTCTGCAATGAAGACCATCATATTTTAGCTTCCTCACCCGCTACTCAGGTTATAGTACTTGATCTGCTGTTTGTTCTCATCAGCTGGCAAAAAACACTGCAACTCTTGTGACTAGCAGCCATGGGACATACTCGAATCTTATAGCATGTTCCCCATCCGTATCTTATCCAGATGGGGCAAATATTACAGTGGCAAGACTTTACTATTCTGAAGAACAGTCCTGAAGCATGTTCCAGAGGTGTATGTCCCCTAATAAAGCTGTAGGAATAGAAGAGTGTGGCAGAAATTTGTCTTCTTCCTAACAAGACTGTAATTACCAGTTCCAGGACACTCCGAACATTTGCCACCCTGTCAAACAATATGACTGCTGTTATAAATAACATCTGTGGTCTACCTATTTTAATATTTGTCCTGTAAAAGGGCTATTAGCAGAAGGAACAAGAATTCTTAAATTGCACAACCAAACCAGCTTTCAAAAAGAAAATTGTACTCACTATCATCAGTTAAAAGTTGTCTTCTGACATAAACCACAGATTGTATGTGTGTATTTATATATAATTTATATATCTTTATATGTATATGTGTATATATTGGACATCTGTATGAATTATGAGAACACCCACAATTTTATATCCATGAAACTATCTAATGAATAAGCATTTCTTTCATAACATACACGTGCAAATTAAATAGGAAGAATGTACAGACGAACACTGTGGATGTTCTCATCAAAATATATGTGTAAACTTTTTTTCTGAATCGAAGAAGCTCATGGTCTCAATAATGTCTCGTGGCGAAGAATTCCACAGGCTAATTATGTGCTGTGTACAAATGTATTTCCTTTTTATTGGTTTTAAATGTGATGCCTTTAATTTTATTGAATGTCCCTCGTTACGTAATAGAAGAAAAAGATACATAGAAATTCCCCATTTGTTTTCCAGGAGAGTATTTTGTAATTTCTCCTAGCTAAGCTCAACAACATAATTAAAAAAAAAAAAAAAATTATACGTCTTGCAGCCTTTACAGTCACTTCCTTTGCCTGGCTCTGAATTCTACTTACGGTTTTATTGACATGTTTTTAGCTTCTCTGTTCTCCATAATCCTGAGCAGACCATCCCAGTTGTTTTTCTAATGAGTTAATCCAAAATATGGCAGATAATGTGTGCTAATGATTCCTTTCCACATCAATCTGCAAAGTTTCGAAAGTGCCCTGTTAGCATAGTTGGAAAGCCCTGGTATCAATAAGTTGCCCCAATTACTGTTTTTGAAAAAGAATTTAGGAAAAAAAAAATGTACGTGTATCCCTAATATCTGCAGGGGAGCAATTCCGTATAGTTAAGGTATAAACCCCGATAAACTGTGCTTTTGCCAAGCTGTTTATCTGCCGTGATTTGATAGATACATGCATAGTAGAGGCTAGAAGGGAGACACTAACTTCTTAGAGGAAAGATAAATGTTTATGCTCAAAAATGACAGAGAAGGATTTAGCATATAAAAATTACCTTCAGAATTGATTCACAGTTCATTCCCTTTCTATTTCCAAGCTTCAGTACGGAAGAAGAAGGGTAAGGGGAAGCATTTTGTCTCTTGTTTAACCTGTTTCTCACCTTTCCATAGTGAAGGATAATAACATAATGTAAATGTTGGCATATGGTCCAGTTTATTTTATGGTGTCAAATGTACATTAATTATTGTATATGTTTTTTAGTTATTTAGTTAATAAATTGCAAACACACTAAGAACTCAAACAGAAGACTACATTTGAAAATACTCCCCACATTTCTTCCTTTTGTCTCCTTTCCTTCATCTTGCCTTTTTTTCCTTCTTTGTATCCAACTCTTTTCCAAACCCTTCCATACCATCTCCTCACCGTTACTGTGCTAACTGGCAGCCACAGAAAACATGGCCAGTAACGTATCCTCAGTGTAGTCCTACGTTAGTGATTCCGCTTGTCTTTTTAATGGCCAAATGTTACTCCCATAACCACACCGTCTCTGTCTCAGGAAATAGGGATCTTGCACACAACACTCGATCTTGTGACCTGGAGAAATGCTGCTCTGCACAATTTTTCAGTATAACATCTTCCCCGCTGTCCCGTATGCATGAAGTGCCCTCCCTGAGCTGGTTCTCCTTGAAATCTCCCCTAAAGACCCGCTTCCCCTGTGACCCCTATGAAACAATCATCTCAGTAACAATGGCTAGGCAGAGGGGCAGGTAGAGAAATAGTGGTGCTCTTTTAATAGCTTCTATAAATGTAACTGTATATATATATGTATACAAAGTTTGTTTGTGTTTAGCTGTATTTTTCCATACCCCTGTATGTCCTTTTGCTTTCTTAGATTGTAAGCTCTCCTGAGCAGGGCGTGTGTCATTCACACGTTCTCATGGCGTCTGGCCCAAGGAAGAGTCTCCAACCTCCCCGAGGCCCTGGGCGGCAGCTGGTAAAGCTGTCTAGGTCCTGCTTTTCCACAAAGTTCAGTGTCACGGAAAGGAACGCTAGGCTGTAGGTAGTGCCTTCTCTCAACAGGGAAGATTTTGCTTTGTAACACTAAACAGGACAAAATCGGGTTATTTTCCACTCTTTATTTTTCTCCTCTTTCCTGACCTCCTTTCAGGTCGCTAACAGAGGTTCCAGCTAGTGATGTTTTCTATTCTCCATTCAGAGAATATGACAGAATAAACCCCATTGCTAGTGGTATTTTTCTGAAAAATATGTTTTGGCAGCATATGTAAGAAAAAACTTTACCTTGTTATCGTAGAATCTTCTGTTAACCAAAAATTCAGTTTTATGGGTCATAGCTGAGGAAGACATTAAGATAAAAATAATGGCTTTGATGGTTCTGTTTGACTGGTTTTGTTGATTGTCTTTTGAGAGGTGTTCTGATTCGTTGGGAGGATAGGAGAAGGGAAGGACATAGGTTGTATTTTTTTATATTCAGGATAGAAAATATAACATTGGTGACTAAAGAGACAGGTAATCAAATCTTTAGGTTCACAGCAGTATGGCATAGTATACATTACTAGAAATGTAAATTGTACTTCATTCGTGCCACCGACTTTCTGCTTACAGTAGTTGCCTGAGTCAGAGAGCGAGCATCCGACTTCAAAATGCATGTTTGGAGGGGGATGTGTTTGCAACACTAAAACTACTGTCTGGATTTTGTGGGGTATCGGGGAAGGGGGAAGAGGCTTCTTTTTTCTTTTGTGACTTGTAGGTTTTTGACAACTGTTGAATGAGGAAGTTTCGGCAGCATGTCACCTAGCAGTTAGTTGCAGCAGGAATTTTTTTGGAGGGAGTACTTAAAATATAATTCTAGGTAATGCGTAGTTAGCCCATTAATACTGAAGGATAACCGAAATATTCATGTGGCAAATTAAAACAAAGATTTGAAAATACTCTAAAAATAAATAATTAAAGGAAAATATTTTTTGGTCATAATTTTTGTCATCATTACAGAAAATAGGTATCATCAGACTTTCAAAATTAATATTTTAAAATAATACGTTTAACTGTTCATAAAGAGTTTATGTGGCTCATGAAAAGCTTGGTTTTAAAGGGGTTCTCCTTCAGTTTCTGTTTTGGCTTGTTTATCAATAACATCTTGTGGATGGAGAATTTAAAATGATACGATAGTTCAGGAACACATCCGTAACCTAAGATCTGTAAATGTCTAGATACATGATTTAAAAGTTTCATGCTCCTAACCTTTTATTACTGCCAGGAACTGGGTTTGATTTAGTGCCTAATTTGGGATTTTCAATGAAAGCTGTAATGGACAGTTTAAAAACCTAATATAAAAGTCCTCCAAAAGTACAAAATTAAGAATATAGCAGGCTAAATTGTCATAGTGAAATGGGAATGACAAAATACGTAGTTCTCCTGCATTAACAAATGTTACTTTGACAGTGTCACACAAGTGTCAGTTGTGAGCTAGGGGGAGTGGTTGGTTTGTGCTTAGATTCAATATGGTAATCAATATAAAATAATCCCTTGCTATGTGTTGCTAGTGATCTTTGGGTTTTGATGCGGGCTACAGTACCAAATACGAATATAGGGCAGGATTTTCTTCCTTTGAAGAGTTTAGATCCTAGTACCACCTCTCAGATGCAGAATAACTGTGGTATCGTCAATACAGAATATTGTTACCTGGCATCAAGTCTTAGTGGCATTTGAACAGAAAAATATCAGTTGATGGCATTCAAAAGAAATATTATTAGCTCTGTCTGCAATAAGCATTCACACTTCATCCCATTCCTGTTGTCCATTGTTTCGAAGGTGGCACATTCTAATGGCATCTGAAACAATGAAATTGCAGAGCAAATATATATACATGAATGCCAAACAGCGGCTTAGCTTACAGTGTTATGTTGTGTTTGAAGAAACCGCTCACAAAGACGTCTGGGTTCAAAAATCATTTTTTTATTTCACTGTGGTGGAGTTGATGATGGAGATTTGTCTGCAGGAAACAATGGAAATACCATCAAAGCAACTTTTACAGCATTCACAACGTCGACTCCTTTGATAGTTCCCAGCATCCTCAGTGCTTCTACGTAGGAAGAAGGTTTTCTGATCTTCACCAGACACTGTATTATAGAAGATGAGAGCAAAAGGCATCAGGCGTAATGAAGAATTCTTGAAGGGTATCCTTGTAAGTAATGGATTTGCATTACATATTTGAAATTCTAATGAGATAGCAATATAATAATAAGATAAAGGTTGTCATCAGGTTGTCATTTTTCACAAGCATAAAGCAGTGACTCTGGGTGGAATCTGTGAAGTATACGTGTGAAAAAAAATACGGGCCCTATCTTTTTGTTGATGTAGCAAGGTTACAGGTTTTATGACTTGTAGTCTAACTTGTGGGGAGTCCACGGCAGCATAGGAAGGAATAGGGTTAGGACTATGCCTACAATATATGTGCTTTTAAAATACTTTGTAAGAGAGAAGTATTGAAAGTTGGCATGCTTCAAGGAGAACAATGCTAACCCTATGTTTTCCACTGAAAAAAAAAAATATTGGCACCTAGCTGGCAAGGTGCTGATTAGCAACTTTTGGCACAGAATCTTAAATTAACAGGTAACTCTCAGGACTGAACAGTTCTTCGAACCAGGGTTTATGTTGCTTGAGGTGGGCAGCTTTAACAAATGTTTTGAAAACACTGGGAATCCTGAGCAGAGGTCAGTTGAGTCTCTGTGTGGGTGTTCTCCTCATTTAGACTAGTATTATTTTGAATTTATCAGCTTATTCTCGAGTACGTAGCGCCCTTTCGTGATACTTGTTTTTCTTTACCACAGGACAGTAATTGAAAAGGTTTTCAAAACCTTTCTGCATCAGCCAAACAAGACAATGGTATAAAAGAAGTTGGAAAAGGAATTGTAAGTGTTAAAGAAAATGTGGGGTTTGTAGCATTTCGAAACAGGCAAATTAAGTACGTTGGCATATGTGAGTGTCACTTGCTATACTCAGATACTACTAATAGAATATCAAACCGTCTATTCAAAATCACAAGTGCTTGAGGAACAGTAAAAATTGCATGTGTTTCCCAACATGGAACAGTTAGGGCAGTGGAAAACTTTTTCAACGCTTTTAATGTGTTCTCTCTCTTTTTCAGGAGCCAGGGAGATGAAGGACTTACCTCCCTCATCTCAAAACTCCCTTTGCTGCTATTTCTCTTTTCTTTTCTTCAAATGTTCATATACCCATGTTAATTAATTTCTAATATAATTAAAAATAAATGTTTCTAGAGAATTCATCATAGTTTGTTTGGTTTTTCCCCTCGGTGTGGAAGCGTGAGAGTAAGTGTAAGAACAGAGAAGGCTGCAAGCGTCTTAGGTCCTCCACCTTTCTTTTTGGTTTCTTTCGGTTGATTGTCTTTCTTTTGTGACTAGGCCAAATTTTCAAATGCTGTCTCTTAAACAGAACATCAAATTGCCACTGAAATTCCACCTGGCTTGCAGGGTAGGAGTGGGTATTGACTATATTCTCTGCTTTGTTTTTGTTCTTAAACAGAAACCACTGTTAGACAATGACCATTCCTCTTTCAAGGTAGGCTGAATTGTAAGGCTTCAGGATTGCAGGTGCCTTTTAAATGCCTGTATAATTATTTCATTAATTGAACATACTGTTAAAGAGCTGGTACTTGAAAATTGTATCTATAGAAAGATTTTGAACCTATCAGTTTTCTGCCTTCCTTAAAATGACTTTTGATGGTGTGAGTATAATATGTAAATGTGACTTATGTGTACTAATGTGAAGATATTTTCAGCCCTAGAAACACAAATAAGACTTTCTTTCAAGGAAGTTTTGATAGTTCTTTATTGTAAATACATACAAATCATTTTCATAAATCATGTAATGGTATTTATAGATACTCAATGCTAAATGGTTAATTTTAGTCACTAAACAGTTTTTATGTTTTACTGATTTATTTTACGTAATTTTCCCTTTTTTGGATTTTAGTGTACTTTGTGGAGTTTACAGTATCCCAGAGAACATACAAGTATTTTTACTCAGTTTTCATAGAAGGAAAGTGTTTCAAATGACTTGTGTTTTTGACTGTATTGCAAAGCACTTTTGTTATTTCCTCGTTATGCTAACTGCTCAAGTAATATTCTCTGCCTATTGTTTGCAGTATGGGAAATATGTGATTTTGGCATTGTGATTTAAGCACAATCCTGCAAATCGTTCATTTGGGGTGGGGCTGGAAGAAGTTAATTCCAGATTAAAATGTGCTCATGGTGGCAGATTTATGAGGATGAGCCTAATCATTCCTTTTCTGTATAACTATACATTTACATGACGTAACTGTAGGCTGAACTTGTTTCTTTCCTCTAAATATGATCATAAACAAATTTGAATTTAAATCTTAGCCTTTAATATTCTTACTCTGAAATGATGCTTTAGCTAAAGTTAGTCTTTAAATTATTAACAGTATGTTGAAGGCCTAGATGTACTTTACCTCCTTTTGGTCTTTGACGAATTTTTATACATCTATTCCTATTTGAGTAGCTAAAAAGAAAGATATTAGTTTTCAGTGGGCACAGCTAATGTAACGGAGATCCATTTTTAACCATCTGCAGATAGGCGTCCCCTGGTTTTCCCCAGAGACACTAGGGATCTATTCAAGTACAATTGCTTCTATGACAAGCAACATTATCATATGAACTTCTATAATCTGATCAAGTTTTCCTTTGAAATCAATAGGTTCTCATCTTTCTGCTACCACTTCATTGGTATTGGAAAGCTGAAAGAATTTTGCTCATCTGCTCCTTTGAAAGCGTTGTCTAAATTCCAACACGTAGTTTGCCCAACCTGTCCTTTACATAGTTCTCCCCACCCATACTTGCCCTGAAGCATTTATCAGGTTACTTCCCACCTATTCTTTTACAAACTAAGCAGGGCAAGGTCTTTTGCATATATATATATATGTGAAGTGCCAAAAAATCTAAACTACAATGTAAATAAGTGCACCTACTTGCTTCAGGTCCTTATTTTTTTTCAGACGTGCAAACTTTTAATTATATACGTAATCACTCCTGGTCTTTATGCTAAAAACATTATAGTTAAAAATAAAAGAAATTTAGCCCAGAAGATAAAAGCAACACTACAACCATATTTTAATGCGGTTTAAACAAATTCTATGCATTTTTGATAAGCACACATAAAGACTACCCCTTTAGTTTTAGTACTGCTTATGTAACTGATTTTTGCGGATTATTGACGAGGAAACGAATTTTATCAGCTACTGAAAGAAATTAAACTAAACTTGCAAACTCATATTTAGGGAAGGCGATGGAACAAAATATGTGCACATGCAGTACCTGACATTAAGGGCTATGTGCCTAGACCCGTTGACACCAAGGAAGAGCGAATGTCCTGTGTTCCCATCACTTTTCAAAAGGAAAAATACATGTGCCAAATATTTGACTGTGGTTGGCTGCAGATGCTAGAAAAGGTGGGTGAAATAACAGCATATAGGTGCAATTGGCATTGTATGAAGTTTTGCATAACTGCTTGCGCCTGGTACAGTTTCTGTCTGTATCTATCTTAGGTATTTACAAGGCATCTATCACCTTGGTACCTAAGCAGTTTGAAAAATGCACCCACCCCAGGAGGCATGATGCAGATACAGGCAGAGGCCCAGGTCCAGAGCAGCAGAGGCAGGTCCCAGGAAGCTCCCCAACCGTGTTACCGCTGTTGTTGAGCTCCTGGCCCACTTGGTGTGGCCAAGGAACATCTCCACCTACCTGTCAGCAGGAAGACGGTACCCCACCCCTCACGTCCAGCTCCACTGGTGGGGAATCTGAAAAGGAAAGATAATGGAAAAGGCAACGATCCAGTAGCAGAGGTGAAACAGAAATGGTGGGATTTCAAAAGGAGGGATTCTTAAAGAGCAGCACATCTCAGGGGAGGGATCAACTGCCAGTCCAAGTGGCAGGTAAGGCGCAACACAGGCATAAATCAAATGTTCTTCAGTGAACAAAAGTTAAAGAAATTCCTCTGATGTCTCTAAAGTTTGTCTATATCCAAAGCCCTGCTCTGTTCTTGGCCTCTGTCTCAGTCCTTTATCCCTACAGCTGAACCGACTGCTCAGTTCTCTGTGTATTTCAACCCGATAATTGCTACAATCCTAAATACATCTAATAGCAAACTTAAAGGATTCTCACTGGTAATGAATGTTGTGGTGCAAAGAGACAGCACGGTATAGTGGTGCTCCAAAATGATGGACATATTCATGAACCTAAAGGCTGGAATAATCCTGGCTTCTGATCACCATGCTCAGAACAGGATTGGGCAAACCACAGGTCACCCCGGCAGGCACAAAAGATGGAGCAGTTCTCCTGGAGCAATTGCTGATCGACCACATCAGCCCAAGCTCTGTATCAGCCCAATGCAGAGAGGCAGCCAGCTACGGGCTTCGCTGCAGACACAGAGGACCTGTCTAACAGGAAAGAAAGGAAGATAGCCAGGACTTTGATGAAGGTTCACTAGTTACTGTTACGTGGACCACTTTAATAACGGATTTCATTTTTTTTTCTTTAAACGCAACATGGTCAGTGAAGTAGAACAAAAAACAGGCTTCAGAAACCTGAGAGTCACACGTTCCTGTTGGAAATAGCTGCATAGTACTCACAGTGATCAAATACTAAAGTGCAGTGGGTCACTGAATTCCAAATGTTTATATTTCCTTTAGCCCGTATGCATGCTCCTTTCTGATTCCCTTACTTGGTCATTTAAGGATCAAAATGGGAGTCGTGCCCTGTCAGAGCAAGGGAGGTGAGGTTAGGGACATGAAGCAAGTCACTTTGAAGACAGACAGTTTGTTGGCTGGTATCACTAGGTGTAAATGTAAAGCTATCCATAAAAGACATAAGTGACCTATTTTGCCTGTGAGTCGTATGTATCACTGTGAGCAAAATGCTGCATGTAGGAATGGTGTGTAAAGAGGAAACAACTAGAGGAACAGAGAATCGGACCTCTTCCCTTTGCTTCACACCTAAAGAAGCTGGCTGTGCTTCTTTAGCTATGTTTAAGGCTTGGTTTTAAAAAGGAGAGATTTTTTTTAAAGCCAATTAACAGCCAAGTAAGATCAACCATGTTTGGTCTGTAGGCAGTTCTGACTTGACCGTCTTAATGCCCTCTCTCTCCTTTTTTCTTTTTTTTTTTTGAAAGTCACTCCTTTGCCAAGAAAATGAGGTCCAGAGTTGAGGGAACTCTTTCAGCCAGTTTTAACCCTACTGCTGGCAGCTGTTTGAAACAGTCAGCCTCTTCTCTGGCCGATAAGGACTGTTTCTGGCCAAACGCAGTTTTCCAGTGCCCCTACTGTAACTGGCACACCTTTTCTGCCGCACCAACCTAGCTACTGGTGCAATCATCTTACCAAGATCCGGTCTCAATTTAGGGCGACCTTTGGTCATCAAGGAATGGATTTATTGGGCAGAGACTGACACGTTCATCAAGGTGGTGTCAGCCATTGACCTTCAGGCAGTTTTCCCACCATACGCTCCGTAGTGACCTAAAGCTTGTGTAAGGCCATGCCTGTAACGCACCCTCGGTTTGCCCACGCTCCACGGCAATGCTTCGCAAAGCTTCCAGAAACCGGAGTTACTAGAGCTGATGAACGCTTTGTTACAAATAATGACAGTTATGAATATTCCTCCTTTTCATTGCTAGTCAAGTTAACAAACGTATCCTAAAATCCGTGAATGTATTCATTATTCATAAGTATTCGCCAATAGTTTCCACGATTAACTTCCTGCCCATGACTGTTTGCTTGTCCTCTTTGTCATTTGTGCTATTGGTCACCTATGCCAGATGCTCATCTTTCAGCTCTGAGAGGCTGAAAATAATGATTAGGAGAATAGGAAGCGGTACATTTTCATAGAGAATTAGGAACTTTGCAAAAATTTATTATGCTTTTTCAGAGAAACTTTTCTTCGCAAGCCTCTGGCAAGTGTCTAAACACGCACAAATAACAAAGGTGTTATGAACCCCCTGAATCTGAAAAAACTAAACTCAGTGATACTATTTACAGAAATATTCATAAATTAATGTGAGGTTTGGATTTTTTTTATTTTGTTTTGCTTCAGTTTTTGACTTTTAATTTAGTTTGGTTTTATTACTTACCAGTTGCTAAGTGGGCTCTGTTTAGAACATTTGTTTTCAAAGATGGGGAATTTTCTGATGACATGTCAAAAGAAATACAGAGACATTTTGTATGACCAGTGGCTCTACCAGAATGAATATATATGATCCCTTATCTTTCTCTGATTCCGTAGAATTTAACTGAAATGTGTGTTTGCTATGTGTGGTAAAAATAGGTCCCCTGGGTTTTTTGTTCTTTTTTTCATGTGTACTCAAATGGAAAAATGCTGAGAAATAATTTCATGGTCCTACACTATAGCTGTGAAGAGAGATTTGTTAATGAAGGATTGCAGCCTGGGCTGTATTAGGCAAAGGGGGAGAAGAATTGCAAAGGAAGAAGCAGTTATTAGAGTTAGGTTGATAGACAGTCCCTTTCAAATCTCCATGGAGTGGAAGAGCCAATGATTGCATGACAGTTTGTCCCTAAAATTCATTTTCATAAGGAGCTCATGCCTTTTTACAAATACAATCTCATCCTCACTTTCCATAAAACATGCAACTGGACAGTCCAGCCAGACACAGAGCGAATGTGAATACTTTGAATGTGAATACTTTGAAGTAGTGACTATGCTAAATGCACAAATAATATCAATTATTTTAGCATTTTAAAAATCATATTAAGCCACATAGGATCCCATTGAGAGCAGTACAATATTGGAGGCACTTGGGTGTAGAAATGATGAGTGCCACATTAGGGTAGACAGGGACTGATATACAGGAGGAGGGATCCTCGGGTCTGTCAGAAGGAGCTTTTGTTTAAAATTATATAGAATTAAAAAAAAATTAAAAATCAAACAAAATAAAAGCCCCAATTCATAAACAAAACCAGAAATATCATTTAACATGACCTCAGCAACACCTTCCAGATGTAAGCTTACAGTTCAAACTGAGGTCTGAAGAGCAGCATACCGAGTATTTCAAAGAGCAGAAATGAATCCTTTAGAGAGTAACATTTTTCAGGCCGGGGATGCCGGAGCATAGGCATGACGCTGCCCTGGCATTCAGACCCTGTAGCGCGAGCAGCACAGCCAGCTCGCCACGCTCAGCCACCACTGTCCAGGTCACAGTCTTACCCACAGCAGCTCTTCTCTCGCGGGTCCCTTGCCTGAGCATGAGGAAGGCAGGCTCTTTGGGCTACCCTAATTCAACACGTTAGCCACACCGCCCCAGATTAATTTCTGATGACCAAATTGTCCCCAAAAAGACCCCAAAGTGGACTCGTTTTTTTTTATCTGAAGCATGGAAAGGGTGAGAGTTACGGCCACTGACTCGCGTAATCAAGAACGGTGCTGGGCAGATCGCGCTCTACAGTGAGCCAGCGATCGCTGCGGGTGCAAAAAGCTTAGCGGTTTCTAGCCTTTGGGAGGGCATCTCGTGTAGGGGAGGATTCAGAGTAAGCACATGCGTAACTTCCTCCTCGTTAACATCTGTAGCAATGCCTCTTTGCACACTAACGTGCCGCAGGGAAGCACTTGCACCCAGATTCCCACCCTGTGCCCTCAGGCAAGGGAAGAGGTATCCAGGGGAGGGCAAAACTAAGTTTATTTTCAGAAGACGATGAGATCCTGGCGAGCAATGCCCTCAGGTAGCGTTACCTACTGTTTGGGGAAAAGAACCAGAAAATCCGGCCAATGTTGGGGAGGGCATTGCTCGCAGGATGAATGCTGTGGGCGGCCACCGTCGCGCTGCGGCAGTGATTTGGGAGAGAGCGCACTGGGGGTGGGGAGGTGACGTGAGACGTCGGACAAAAGCGAAGATAGCCAGCAGTGCTTCAGAACAACAAAGGGCTGCCCTCAGCCAGTGGTGGAGCACATCTGGCACCCCAGGAAGCTCAATTGGACACTTGGCCCTGAGCTCGTCCCAGGGATTTCTGCCTGACACCACTGCAGTGCATAGGTGAGCTTTTTGCTAGGTTCACTGACATTTCCTGTCACAGTCACGATGAGGTGAATTGGTAGTTCCTGCCTTGGGATGCAGCATGGCTGTGTGTGTTATGGGTACAGGACAGTGTGCATTTGTACCAAAAAAAGCAGTTAATAACGTCAACTGCCACCTGCCCAATGCAGTCACTAAACTTTAGTCCGCCCTTCCGTTTGCCCAAACACATACACTCTGGCTTCCCAACTGGCTTCTTTCTATGTGTTGTCCAATGCATGTAGATACCTCCATCTGCCTGGCCTCAGATACAGTGGTTGTTGCTCCTCTATTTGATTGCCAGATGTCACTGGGGAACAAGATGGGGAGGTTCCTGGATCCTCGGGGCAAGCCAGCCGTCACCGAGGGAGCTCGCCGTCCACACCGGCCGAAGAACAGGAATCTTCGGTGCCTGCCTCTGACGAAGACTCACCGGCCAGGACCACAGAGAGCTGGCAGTGGCCGTTGTCCTCGTCTGAAACGCACAGCAACGTTGGGGAGGATTTTGAGGGATTTCAAACGCCAGCGCGGACTCCGGAGTGTACCATGGACATACAGTCTCCCGGGGATCAGTCACTCAGTAGGACTCCTCAGTTTGAAAGTGACTCTCCTGAGGAGGAGGGAAATGATGAAATGAATGAAGAGCATCGCGGTGTTGAGCCTGTCCCTAGGGATCGGGGTTGGAGAGGGCAGCCCCAGCTAACAGAGGGAGAGAAGCTGTTGATGGAAACCAACAGTAGGATTGTGCAGCTGCTGGAAAATATCAAGAGGGAGCATGCACAGTCCATGGGTCTCATGTCACAGTCCATGGGCCGTATGGAGCTGCAGCTGGGCATTGTGGCTACCTCCACAAGAGCCATCCATAACTACCTGTCAGAGATTTTAGCTTTCCTCAAGCAGCCAAGGACGCAGGTCCTTGAAACGCGCATCTCCCAAAGAGCCACCCCTCATGTCGAGTTAACCTGTGCCTCGACATGGACTGGTGAGGACGCAGTGGCATCCTCCACTGTGTGCTTACCAGGGGCCGAAGGGACGAGCGACTCTCGAGAACCACCGCAGGCCACGCTGCCTTGTCGCAGTGGCCGGCTGCAGAGAGCCATAACCGAGAGGGCCTCGTTGCCCATGCCTACACGCCAGGCAAAAGGGGGAGGGAAGAAAAAATAACCACACCATAGGATTTTTAGGGTTTTTTTTAATGTGCCTGTCCTTTTAATTCTTAGCCATAAGGCCATCGGTGGCAGAATTCAACCATTTCCTACATTGGCTAACATTGTATTCTGGCTGACTAGATTAGTCTAACATTTTGTAGTTTATATTTGCACTGTTAACGATGTGTGCTGCTGGTATTTGAAGAACATTTGCCTCTGTTCTTTCACTTTAACTTCATACGAGCATTTTTTTACTCTGTGCCAGGCCTTCATTGCTTTTCTTACAAATACAAGTCATTTCTTGAGGCAGCTGTTTTTTGAGTTTTCTTTCTCCATTATCCCATCCCCTCTGAGCAAGCGTTCTGGACTTGGTGGTAAGTATACAGGTCTTGGCAATACTCGCCTCCAAAACTGTGTTCGATCAGTCTTTGCCTGGTGTTTCTGGCATGCCAGCCTGAGGTGTTGGGGTTAGCCTGTACCGGATCATGATCATTCTTATCCTCTGTGGGTCTGACCAGCTCACTTTCTAAGACCCTCGGTGGAGCTAATCCACATGTCTTGGCTATGTCGTACAATAAGTAATGTTGCCAGGATCATACCTCATATTTCTCTTTTGGGCCTGTATAGTGACGTGCCACCAGATCTATCTAGGCACCTGACTCTCATTTTCCAAGTTCCTTTTACGATGGATCTGGTGGTTTGATGGGCAGCATTATAATTTTTCCTCTGAGAGAGTCTGGGGATTTGAACCAGGAGTGACTAAGCAATGTGTTCTACGGGGATAAGAGCCATCTCCTGCAACCAATCTGTTAGGAGGAGACTGTCCCCTGTAATTATCACAGATATTAATTATTTAAGAAAAAGACAAAAAAAGCAACTTGCCTAGCAGCCAGACCTCTTGAGAATGTAAAAGTCATGACATGCTGTTGGGTACTGTGCTACTATGTCTGTGATTAAGAGCTTTTCATCAGAGACGACCTACATGTTGATAAAATGCAACTACTTTCTGTGCCTTTAGGCCATCTAATTTCCTGAGGGCTGGCACCCTGAGCAGAGCAGGGGTGCGATTGGTAACCCACAGGGCAGATGGAAACGCACTTGGCAATAAATTATTTTATATCTGGTGGTGCTGCCTCTCTCGGGGGAATTTAATATAGTGGCACTCAAATTGCTATATGCATGCAGAGGCATCAGACTGGCTTATACATGTGGTATCCCTGACAGTTCTCCGAAAGGATGCTGTTACCAGGAGCCCCTTGAGCGGTGGGAACTAATTATCGCAGGTGTAGCATGGCTCCTGTGTTTGACTCTCAAGATACCGTTGTAGCTTCTCGTAAAGGTTCAGAAGAGTTTCTGTGGCAAAGCAGTGATGAATTCCTCCTCTGGCAAATACTAGAGAATACCTGTAGGCCTAAAAATCCTCTTCCATGACGACAGCTGAGCTGCGCTCTCTGTCCAGTGAGCCATAGTCTCTTCTTCCCTGTCTTTCTGCGAGACTGAAGTTATTCAAAATAAAGCAGATAATATTTTGTTACTCTACCAGTCAGCCACAAATTGCTCCCTTATATCTGTGTGTGCGTGCGTGCTTGTGGCTGTACTTTGCCAAATGACCGGTTTAACGGTGAAATGCAGCTGGCATGGCCAACCTCCAATGTAGGCTTTTTTTCCCCTACAGACTATTTCTTCCCTTCCACCTACGTCCAGCTGCGTTCCTTTTAAGAGTACCGCTGGAGGCGTGCTTCTTCGGCCACGCTCTCAACACACCTCACACCAGGTGCAAATTTTTTGCACCCATTCTGTGGCTTTTTTCTATCTCTTTTGTTGAAACTGTTCGTAAAGGTGTCCTCAGAGAATTTCCAACACAGGCTTGTAAGATTCCCCTCTCGTTGGCACGAGAAATGCATGCTGCAGAGTATTGGCGGAGGTTGGGAGAGAAGCCGGTTAGTAAGCCTGACAAATTATTCCAGTATGTGCGGCCTTTTGAACATGTGTTTCTGGTGCATTCATGGTTTGCACACTGGTACTGTGGATATGAACAGCCTAGTTAAAGGCTGAAAGGCAGGTGAAAGTTTGTCCCAATATGCTTACGTCTTATTTCTTTGGGATGAGTTTGAACGAAGCGAAATACAGTTCAGCCAGTTAATTTTCTTGGCCTAATTAGCACGTTTGACAATACAGTGAGAATGTTTTTATTTTACATTGTGCTTTCACTTCAGAAGTGTGGTGCAGTTGCGGCCAGATTTTGACGTATTCTGCAGGACCCGCCATGTAGCTGCTGCCATTTCGAATAAATCTCGTTCCAGACGCTGGCTGCTGCTCTGCAGCTTCACAGATACTATTTTTTTTTGTTGTAGTTTTAAAATGACAACCTCCACTCTACCTTTGCTTTCTGATCCGAGGCAGGAGAGCAAAAGAAGAAGCTGCGCAGATGTAGCAGGGCTGCCGTTGGAAATACAACGCAAGGAACCTCTAAAGAGTTCCTTGCAAAGCAGCTTAAGCTTTAACCTGCTCTGCCCTCCCATTTCTAAGTGCTTTAGCTAGACTTGGCAAGGCACAAGCACCACTTGGATGGGAGCAGCTATAGGGTGAGAAGGACTGAGAACCTGTCTACAGACAAGAAATCTGCAATAAACTTACCCGAAACAAAGTTGTTTTTTTTTTTTTTCTGACTGGAAATAGTAGATGGTGTTAAGAGTTGGTACCAACTGATATTTTGGTCGGATCCAAAATTAGGATCCGACTTCTAGTGTTGTCTAGCGAAATCAGTGCAGTTGGAGGGTAATGTATGTTTCATCCCCAAACAAATATTTTCATGCTTTTCAAGTGTCTGTCATAGCCTCATCACTCTTTCCCTGTAGCTTTTTGTTGTCTGAATGGGTATATGGTTACATGTGTCTGTTAAAAATAAAGGGGATCAGTTCTTACGTGGTATATTTATATTTCTTATTTACAGATTTTGAGTACCTAGTGCTTCAGTTTCCAAAGCTTCCTTCTTACTATATCCCAAAGACCAATTGTTTGGCTTCTGGGATGATAAAAAAGAGTGGGAGAGACTTAACTGGAAATCTCTGCCCAGTTGAAGCTCTTGGCGACAGATCCCCTGAGTACCATTCTACAGTCTAGCCATATTTTTGCTGTATAGGTCAAATGTTCATGGTTACACCATTGCTTTCTGATGCCTTTTGCTGAGCAGAAGTGCAGCTATTTTTCTTTCAGAAGTTCACAGTTTGTATCACAAAGTCTTATGAAATGTGACTTGACGTTTGTTTGATTTTTGAATACGTGTGATGTTTTTAAGAACTTTTTTTCCTTTTCTCCTTCCGCTGGATGATTTAAAACACACAAAAATAAAGCAGACCAATGAAAAGAATTGAATGCTAACTTCAATTGAAAAGAAACAGCAACACCACTCTTGTGAGACAGTTTTCAACAGTGTTCAGCTTCCTGGTTCTGCTCAACCTTCCCCTTCCTGCCTGCTCCCTGACCCTCTGTGACACTGAAATATCCACTTCTAGGACAACCTTCTTCCTAACCAGAAGGCTAAAAGTTCTTCCCTCTCTTCTTCTCCCATTTAAAATATCATCCTTGCATCAGCCAGATCTACTGTTTAGAGGGATCAAAAGCTCTTTTCCTCCTGCCTTATTCCCATCCATATCCATATCCAGGGCCCTGAGTGCGCTGCTCTCCAGTGAGAGGTAAAACTTAAATCCCTAAATCTGGTACTTGGCATAGTAGTAACACCGTCTCTAGATCACAAAAAACCTGGGGTTTTAAAATCTATAGTATCCTAATGAAGTAGGTCTCCTCGTTTGCTGAAGGAAATAATAATTTGGGAGATGGATCTAATTGCTGAAAAGTAACGTTGCTCTGACTCACATTGTGGAAGCCTAGGAGCCGGGCTAAGGTATTTCACTGGCATAAATACCACAGGCTATATAACTAATCCTTACTTTGGTGAAACTTCAAAGGAAAAGACACTAATTAACATGATAGAGTGCAGTCTGTGCTTTCTTAGGAAAGCAAGTGCAGCGGAAGGCGTAGTAAGGAAACCTGGTAGTATGATTTGAGTTTGAATTCTAGTACAGATTCAAAAATCAAACCATCCTGCTGGCTTAGGCTGGTCATTTAATTTCTCCATGCCTTAGTTTCATAGCAGCAGAAGTGGCGATAAAGGAGCTGTCAGGCTATCATTAATTGATTATGTGGTACTTTGAGGTCTTCAGTCTGAGGGAGTGACGTTATATATCAAATACTCATGAACCTTGCTTGTGACCAAAGTTGGAGACGGGGCTAAAACTAACGCACTAAACTTTGGCAGATCTTGATTAAAGTTTTCCCCATACTTTATGATCACATCATGTGGTAGATCAGAATCCCAAATCCAAATGTTGAAGTTCTTGTTCAGATTTGGACTTTGCCTATTTGGTCTGTTTCTGACCACAACTAAATACGTTCCCAGAGTGGGCAGTTATTAAAATATAAAATACATATAAAAGTTTCATTTAAACAAACGATGCAGTTACTAATGCTAATCTAATAATCCAAGAGTGTGAATAAATTAGGATGCGATTACTTAAGGAGAATAGGCATAAAAGAGCACTTCTGGAGTACTTGTTATTGTCCAAAATATCACTGAAATTCTGATGACTAAGTACAGTCAGCTTATCTCTATTTGAAACAGTGCTGTACAGATTCATTATTTCTAAAGGTCTTCTTTCCATTTCTATATAGATATTCTCCCTTCACATTTTGAAGGTTTGAAGAAGAGGATTGTTTTTCGAGTCACACTAAGTAAACATTAAATGCATGCAGGCTTAAAACTAAAGCATGCATGTTATGTAGCAGCAATAAAAAGTGCTCGGCTTGCACGACTTATGATGCTCAAGCGTTGCCTTGTTAAAAATGCCAAAAAACCTTTTTCTTTGCATTTTTTTGAAAAGTAAATCTCTTCCTTTGACCTTGCAATACTTAAATTTTCAGTTTTTGGACAAATGATATTTATTTTACTGAATACTTTTATATTACAGATAAGGTGGATGAAATAGTACCAGTTTCCAAGCCATCAAGAATTGCAGACAATGCAACTGTGGACTCAAGAGTGGCAACTATTAAACAGCGGCCTTCTAGTAGATGTTTTCCCTCAGCTACAGATATGAATGTGAGTGGTAGCTATGAAGTTCTGCTTTTGCTTCTGAAACTGCTTGGAGGGGGTCTTTTGGCAGCGGGCAGGGCTTACAGCACAAACCAATTTACAAGCATTGCTTTATATACGCATTTTGCTTTTCTTATTGTATTAAGGCGTGACCTACTTTGTATTTCTAATAATAGCTCTTTAACAGAAGTGTTTGCGTACCCCTAGAAACCTTTTCTCATTATATCCTTATATTCTGAGACCGTCACATCAGCAGCATCGCTCCCCCAGTGTTACTCAAGCAGACGTGCACTTGTTCCGCCTGTAACCTGCACTGCTGAGACACCAGTCAGTTCTGAACTGGAAGGTGTCAGTACAACACTAAAGCCAAGCTAAAAAACTTTGCTGAAAGCCAAGGTATGGCAGTGCAGTTTCAGCGCCAGGGTTAGAGCAGCCACACCATGTCCACTAACGTGAAGGTTTCTCCTACCGCAGGCTTTTTATTATTCCTAATGGCCTATATAATACCTTGATTAAATAATACATGATGATTTGTAAGGGAAGAATTGACATTAATACTATAGCACATATTAAAAATTTAAACTCCAGAACTCTGAAATTGGATGACTCAATTGCACAGTTTGCCCTTACAGAACTTCACATGTGAAAAAAGTAATTTTTTTAATTGCATTTTAGATGTGTTTTTCCATTACCTGTGCCTCCAAAAGAGCATCAGTCCTGATACAACACACACTTTGCTGTTCTCAGCAGCTCGGGATGCAAGGAAATTAAGGCTATTCTAAGAGGCAGAAAACAAATAGCTTTGCAATGACCTACGAGAAGGAGGGACAGTTGAGTGTGTTGGGATTCAGGTGGCGTTCCGCCGTTCCTAGCTGAGGTGCTGGCTGCCAGCGTAACCTTGTGCGAGACACCTCGAGTCGACGCGAGAGCGGGGCTGTGCTTGGTGCAGAGGGAACGCTAATACCTATGCAGCGTGGGGCGAGTGAATGAAGCAAAATGCTTCATTATTCTTACAGCACGCAAAATGTGCTAAAAATTTAACTTATTGCCTTGTAAATTATTTCAACAAACTCCACGTAGGCCTGTTGCCATTTTAATAACACATAAACAAAGCCCAGTCATCCCTTTCTTTTCAGAATAATACCAAATTTGTTATTTTCCGTAAGAATGCTAAGTAAAAATGATAGCGGATAAACAGACATGACAGAAGAGTTATTTACGTGTGAGAGAAAGACTTGCATGCTTTAATGCTTGTGGGGTTTTTTGTTTGCTTTTTTGTAGTCCATGTATGAGAGACAGGGTATTGCTGTGATGACGCCCACTGTACCAGGGACTCCTCAAGGTCCTTTTCTGGGTATACCTCGGGGTACAATGAGAAGACAAAAATCTATAGGTAAAATGCTTCTCATGTATAGTTTGCTTGTGCTTTAATCACATATCTTTAGTAACTTTGCTTCTTTCTTAAAGCGTATTTCTCCAACATCTTTACCTCAGTGAATGGCTGTTTAATTTTTGTACACAGTTCATGAGAAAAGGAAGTTTGTGTGTAAGATGATATAATTTCCACATTCTCCTTTGATGGCAGTAGGCAAGTATTATGGGATTTAATTCCTTTCTTTAGAATGTTCCCTCTAACACGGAAAGGCGGTGAGAAGGGGAAAAAAAAATAAATCAGTGCAAGCCCTTTGCAATGCATTACCTAGGGCAAAATGCTTTTTTCTTTGTTATTGAGGCAAAAGCGTTGTAGTGCTATGTAGTTTGTGAAGGAATCCCTATTGATCAAATGGAAAAAAGCTTACTTCTTTTTCATTCCAAACGATGACAATAGATGATTTTAGGGGAAAAAAAAAAAAAAAAGAAAAAAAAAAAAAAAAAGCAGGCCAAATTTGGGCTTGCTTTGTTCTTGGTAGTAATCTTAGTAGTTATATTTATCAATTTAGAAACACATTATGCTGATGTAAAATTAGCATCTAAATTATCCCAATATCATCCAGTTTATTTATGTTAAAAGCTGTATTTGCAATAATATAATGTCGTCTTTTGAAATGAAACGGTCTGATTTTTTTCCCCAATAGAATCTTCACAGTCCCTTTGCTAAGTTTCAAATGCATCTTAAAAATTCATTAGGTTTCTAAGTTGCATTATTATATGCGTTTTTAGAGTGCCAGAGCAAGGCATAAGCTACTCTTCTGCGCAGAATGTCTTCCCTGTTCAATAATTTTCAAAGGAAATGTGCTTCTCCACAGCTACCTTGATGATACATAAAACCAAAACATTGGCCTACACATCAGTGATCAGTTTAATTAAAATTCTGTAGCATCCTTTTTAATTCTGGCATCTGGGTCTCTGGAAGTTTCACAAGAAAAGTTCATGGTAGGAATCAACCAAAAGACCTCTTCTATAGTTTTGCATATGCCCCATGTCATGTGAAGTGCACCCTGGCATTTTAGGTTGGATACAGAGATAATACAATATGAGGGGCCCCAGTGGAAGGCAGTGTTTTAAATATACTTTCTGATTTTTAGGAATAACAGAGGAAGAACGGCAGTTTTTGGCTCCTCCTATGCTGAAGTTTACCAGAAGTCTTTCAATGCCTGACACCTCTGAAGATATCCCACCGCCACCACAGTCCTTACCTCCTTCACCACCACCACCTTCTCCCTCTCTGTACAACTCTCCCAAATCCCCAACATCAAGGAGCTATGGAACTATTAAGCCTCCATTTAATCAGAATTCAGGTGCAAAAATTTCTTTGGTTAGGCCTGAGAATGTGGGAACGATGATAAGGGACAAAGGGATCTATTTCAGACGAGAACTGGACCGATACTCTCTGGACTCTGAAGACCTGTACAGTCGGAGCGCCGCATCTCAGGCAAATTTCAGGAACAAGAGGGGTCAGATGCCAGAAAACCCATATTCTGAGGTTGGGAAGATTGCAAGCAAAGCAGTTTACGTGCCAGCCAAACCAGCGAGGCGGAAGGGGATGCTGGTGAAACAATCCAACGTAGAAGACAGTCCGGAAAAGACCTGCTCTATTCCAATCCCGACAATTATTGTGAAAGAGCCGTCCACCAGCAGCAGTGGGAAAAGCAGCCAAGGGAGCAGCATGGAAATCGATCCTCAGTCTTCAGAGCAACCTGGGCAACTCCGACCCGACGATAGCTTAGGTGTCAGCAGCCCGTTTGCAGCAGCCATTGCCGGAGCAGTGAGGGACAGGGAAAAGAGACTGGAAGCGAGGCGTAATTCTCCAGCCTTCCTTTCCACAGACCTAGGAGATGAGGATGTTGGACTAACACCACCAACACCACGTATGAGGCAATCTAAGTTTACCGATGAAGCAATGTTTAGTAGCGAAGATGGTTTTAGACAGCTTATGTCGCCATCTCCGATTCCCGCACCTAGAGAGCCTGAAAATCTTTTTAATAGCAGTGAACCCAGCAGTCAAAGTGATTCAAGGACATTAAATGCTTCGTCCAAAACGAAAGGTACTGAAAACAGTACAGTGGCAGCTAAGTCCACGAATGCATCCAGCTCAGATAATTACGTTCACCCAGTCACAGGAAAGCTATTAGATCCAAACTCACCGCTAGCCCTCGCTCTCTCTGCCAGGGACAGAGCCATGAAAGAACAAACACAGCAGATTCCGGGCAAAGGAGACGCTGTTAAAGCTGACCTTAATAAACCACTTTACATCGATACAAAGCTGAGACCCAATATCGAAACGACTTTTCCTGTTACTGCTACTGTCACTAGGCAAAACACTCGTGGCCCATTGAGACGGCAGGAGACTGAGAACAAGTATGAAACAGATGCGGGGAAAGAAAAGAAAGCTGAGGAGAAGAAGAACATGTTGATAAACATAGTGGATACTTCGCAGCAAAAGTCAGCTGGCTTGTTGATGGTTCATACCGTGGACACAGCCAAGTCTGATGATACACCCGAAGATGAAGAGGAAAAGACAGCTGAAATGGAACCGAACCCCGAAAACTCCCCACCGGAGAGGCCAGAGGAGAGCGAGGAAGCGGAAGGTGAGCTGAATGTGCCTGCTGCATCCGAGCCACCGGCATCTCCCAGCAAAACCATCGTAGCAGCGAGTTCTGTCGATGACCCTGTCATCTTGCCGTTCCGCATCCCTCCGCCACCCTTAGCATCAGTTGATATCGATGAAGAGTTTATTTTTACAGAGCCACTACCACCCCCCTTAGAGTTCGCCAACAGCTTTGATATCCCCGACGACCGTGCAGCTCCCGGTTCGGCTCTAACAGACTTGATTAAGCAAAGAACAAATGGCACGCCTTCACCCGCGCCATTTGCCCCCAGCCAGTCAACAAATTCCTTAGAAAGTAAAAAACAAGTGGGTCTTTCAAACTGTTTGCCTGCCTCCTTTCTGCCACCCCCTGACAGCTTTGATAACGTCACTGACTCTGGGATTGAGGAGGTAGACAGTCGAAGTAGTAGTGACCATCACTTAGAGACAACCAGCACTATCTCAACGGTGTCCAGCATCTCTACCTTATCCTCGGAAGGGGGTGAGAACGTGGATACTTGTACAGTCTATGCAGATGGGCAAACATTTCTGGTGGACAAACCCCCAGTACCTCCTAAGCCAAAAATGAAGCCCATAATCAACAAAAGCAATGCACTTTACAAGGACGCGCTGATTGAAGAAACTGTAGACAGCTTTGTTATTCCTCCTCCCGCTCCGCCCCCACCTCCCATCAGCGCACAGCCCAATATGGCTAAAGTTGTTCCCCAAAGGACATCTAAGCTATGGGGTGATGTGACGGAGGTGAAAAGCCCGATTCTCTCAGGCCCAAAGGCTAATGTTATTAGTGAATTGAACTCAATACTCCAGCAAATGAACAGAGAGAAATCCTCAAAGCCAGGGGAAGGATTGGAGTCACCTACTGGAACAAAAACCGCAAGTCTCAGTACAAGGTAAATGTAATTAACCAAATAATCTTGTAATAAAGGCTTGATTTTTTTCCATCCCCTCTCTAATTTCCCCTGTAAATCGCCTAGATTAAAGAAGAATGTACTCTGTCGTACATGTTTGCTTAATGATAGTCTGTGACAAACAATTTTACAGAGGGGGAGAATTTCCAACATTGTCAGCGTTTCTGTAGTAGACACCGTAGGACAGGAGCTTTCTCAGTCTTCGCTAACTTCAAAGACAGTTTCCACAAACCACTCAGTCGTTTTGATGTAAATTAGATTTATTTTTGAGTGGTACTTTTCTCTTTTAAAAAAGAAAATCTTTAAAATGTGGCAATAATTTTTCTTCAATCCCATAACTTATTTTGGCTTCAAACAGGTAAAAAAGTGGTTTTGCCTAAGCTTAATTCACATTCACTGTGTAATGTCGTTTGCTCCATGCTGACACCTCTGCTAATCCGCTTTATCACGAAGTATAAAGCTGTCTTAGCAAAATCACTCCTTGAAATCACTTTGCACTATTCGTGTTATTACTAAAAAGATAATTTAGCATCTCTGCCACTTGGTATGATGGGGTTTAAGTTCTTACTTACTATTGTACACGCTTGCTGGCGAATAGTCTCTGCTGTTTACAGGTTCAAGGACGTGGCTCATTTCTCCCAACAGCAGTGCAATGCGTTTGCAAAAGGTACTTAAATAATAAGTAACTTGCAGTAGCCAGACACCACAGGATAAATGCACAACTAATTGTGTAGCCACATTTGGGAGGAATATGGATCATGAAATCCATGCTCATTATAAAAAAAAAAAAAAAAAAGGTGATTGTGTTAGTTTTATTAAGAGCCTGAGGTATTTCTTTTTGTGGTGTGGGGATGGTTTGGCCTTACACAGAGCAGTTAAATCTACCTTTTACTGAAGTATTGCACATTGTTTGGCCCACGCTGCTCCACAGAAATGCGGTTTTTGCAGAAACGCAGTGCTGACGTTGTGTTTTTAAAAAAGATACTAAATCAATTTTGTTGGAATTGTTCCACTGGATAATAACTAACGCAGCCTTTGAAAAGCTACCGTCCTTTACATGCATAAAGATAATTTGCTTTTAGGGGAAGGGTGGCTCTGTTAATTGCAAATGATCACTCGTTCAGAAAACAGTGTGATCAAAAGACTCAGAGTCAGGTACGCGTATTATTTCCTGCAAGATGGAAGTGGTCAAATGGGTGACAGGGAGGTATGGAATGAAGAGATGGAAGAAAAACACTGAAATTATGGAGTTCCTGTCAGTGACACTTGACTAAACGGAGTAGAAATTAAGTTGTCTGTACAGGAAAAGCCTTAATATTAAAAAAAAAAAAAACAAAACAATTAAAACGGTAGAAGAAGAATAATATGTACTGTGAGCCTGATGAGGACAGTCTTTACACAAAGTTAGCACAGCGACAGAACACTATACATTTAAGAACACCTCAGGCCAGCATAAAATCAATACTCGTGCACTAAGCTTGAATTTACATAAGTCTTGCCTTTCAGAGGACTCTTAACAGTTTCATTTTATATTATTTTTCGTATGTCTTCAAGAACACTATTTTTGCTAGAGCTTGATCATCTTTCTTGTTAAACCGTATGAACATGTTGCCTCTAGCTTCACATGTATAATATTATTTATGGTCTTTTATATTTAAACTGATGGTAATTTCCAGGTTACAGTAGAGATCTTTATGGTCCCCATTTTATTAGAAAGTAACTGAGGCTAGCAACTACAATGTACTGTAAATATGTCAAAGTACTGCATTTCTGAGAGGAAAATGAAAAGTAGAAGCAAATAAAGATACATCTTTTTGTGAAAGACATTTAAACAGGTTTAAAGACTGCAAAACAATAGAAAAAGCTACTAGATCACTTCATTGGAGAAAAGCAAACTATCATGTAATCAAGAGGAATCCCATATATGTTACATTTCAGAGAAAGATCTGACTTGGGTGGTGTTAGAAGTTAAGCGGCTTTTCTGTCCTTTAGCTTTTTTAATTATTATAGCTCAGCTTTGGCAAATTACATAGTCTTCATTCTGGAATATAGAGACTCAATTTGGAAACAAAACCACAGAAAGCATTGTTTCAATGTGGCTGAAATCCTACTTTTTTCCTGAAAAGTAAACCCAAACGAGCGTCTTTGCAAACTGGAGCGAGGATCTTGGGATATAACAATTTTGAAAGAGTGATGAGGTAATAAATAAGAGAAGTTGGCAGTGGCACAGAGCAGTAAAACTCTTGGCTGCTGTTTGACTGTGGAAGAAAATGATCCTCCACAGAATTCCCAGTGGGAATGGAAGGCAAGAGGGCTGTATTTTATTTCCTTCTGTTTTCAAAAATGTGATTACTTTATTTTTTAATCAAGCTCCAGAAAATTAGGCGAATTGAAGATAGTGAAAACGACCAGAAAAGGTTATTCAGGATTCCTTTTTTAAGCTAAGTCATAAATCAGAGACAGCGGAAGAGATCCGACTGCCCACAGATATTAAAAGTATGTTTTAAAAGGCGCTGCAGGCATATTCCTTTTCGTCTTAACAGGAGTGAGGTAGAGAGATGTAAATGGAGATTTTCACTTGTCCATTCACAAGTCCTGCTTGGAAAGCGGCGGTGGGTCGTTGGCTGGGTGGTGTCTGCGCGGCTGCGCCCGTGCCCGCTTCCCGACCGCCCCTGGGGCACGGTGGCACCTTCCCCTCTCTCTGAGCTGGGCCACATCCCGGGGATGGGTGAGAGGGGATTCATTTCTGAGCTTGATAAAGAGTGGGAAAGAGGGAGCAAAGGGCTAATAGCAAAAGGCTCCGATTTCTTTTTCTTGTGCTATGTGTGTTTGTGCCCTGAACTGGCTGCTTTAAATTTCAGTTCTGTGCTCAAAGGTACTGGCATAAAAGCGATGGATGCATGGTAAAGGCTTCCCAGAAAAAGGCTTTTTTTTTTTTTTTACCTGCTTTTACTCCTGCCTTATCTTTTAAAAAGTTAAATAAATGGCATAAATGGCAGCCTTTTTAGCCCAATTGCATGACTGATGCATTTTTTTACAAAGCTGTCAAATATTATGACCTAGGAATGCCATCTTGCCAAAATTCCAAGTCTGAAAGCTGATATTTAAATTTTAAAGCTAAAAATCTTATAATTTATTGATTATTTTCTGATACTATAAAGCCTTGGACCACTAATTGTGGAGCTTGTAGCCCTTTCCTGTGAGGTAGCATTAGAAAGGGAGCAAGGAATTTTAGCTCATGGAAAGCAGGGATTCTGCTAAATTAAAGAACAACTCGTTAGCTCTGCTAAAGGGAAAGTGATAAAAAATGAGTACGCCTGTTCATATCCTTCAGCCAAAGAGAAGTATTGGGAAGCGTTATAAATAGGAACATTGTTCACAGGCTCGCTTGGGTTATGTTCACAGCACTAGCAACCTGAGGAAATTAAAAATATATAATTAAAAATATATATTTGCTCATTGGGAAATACATAAAGTTATAGCCCAGACAGCTGTTATGAATATCACCAAGAGTCACTTTTGCATGGTCAGTAGACGTACAGTTTGAGCTCAGTCATGGCAATTGCCCCATTAGGGTAGCATGAGGTGAATTAAATTGTAGATAGTTGGGTAATGGCTTGCAACAGGAACCCATAAAAATATCTTCTTTGTATGTTTTTGATAAATGAGGATTAGGAAGAGATTGTTCTATAGTCCAGAGCAGCATTTCTCTCTCAATTATTACATTAAAAAACCACCCCAGTCTTGCTTTTTTTCCCTGCACATTGGTTTAGCAATAATTTTACATGGTGTATTTATAGTTTTCCGTGGTTCTTATGGAGACACCGAGTTTCAAGGTTTTTAAATAGAGCATGGAAATGTTTGACTGGAAACCATCTGCTTCTGAGCGGCAGTGACCAGCCGTGGGATAGGAAAAAGGAGACTGGTAGGGGAAGGAAAAAGAGGAGGAAGCGAAAGGATGTGCTTGCTTTACTTTGAACTAATAAAAGCGTAATTGAAGGGTTGATCCGATGGTTCTGGACTAGAGCTAATCCCACTCCCAGTTTTGGTCATCTTTATGAATTTTTGGAGATCAGTCGTGGTGATAGATGTAGTCAGGCCACAACATCCAGCCATCACTTCCTCCATTTTTGCCCATCCTTCCTTACAGAAAAGGTGAAGGTGTTTGGATACGGGGCTGTGTTTGACCCAGATGCTCTAAAGCCCCAGTGATGCGCTTTGGTCGCCATTCCCATTCCCGAAGTTGGGTATGCACAGGCTGAGAGATGGGAAAACCCAGCATTGGGGAGCCCCATGGCTTGGCAGGTGATGCTCGGCTCTCATCGAGCGGGGCAGGGAGGACGGGACGCGTAACGGCAGTATCGACCGTGATGCTATAAATACAGCAGTGCTATAAATTCACTTGAGAGGCTACTGACTTTTATATGGAGCTGATAAAAGAAATGGGGAGAAGACTAATGGAGGGGTTTTTATCAGGTTAAGGGAGGAGTGCTCACTCTGTCTGTGAACCCAGCAGTCGCTTAGCAACATAATGATCAAGTGCGAGCCTGCGAGATCAACTGAATAATGTCAGCGTGATTATCGCAGAATAGAGCCAGTGGCTGCGAGGGAGAAAAAACACAGCCCCCAGTGCAAACGGCATCCTTCCACCACCATGCCAGTGGTCTGAGAAGGAATAACGAACAGCGACTCTGCTGCTTTCCACCATCACCATACCAAAATGATGAATAGCCTTGCCAAAGGGAGAAATAATTTCTGTTCCAAGCGGTGCTTATGTTTCTCTGGCTGGGTTTGCACAATGTCCCTCCCCGTGGCCTCTGGGGCAGGTTGGGCATCACTCCTGGGAGTGGGAAGTGCTCGTTATAAACGTGGGAGTTATGAAGGATGCTTAACCATGCAGGATCGAGTCCTCTAGGAAAAATAACCTGTGCTGTGTTGGCAAAGCAGGTTCTACAAGTGAAACTGCCTATGGCCAGGGTTTTTGCCCATTTCTGAATATTTTTTTGATGACTAGCTGGAAAAGTTCCTATTTTTTCCTGAACAGGTAAGGCAGAACTGAACTTAGTAGAGTCCTAAATAAGGACTAGTCCTACATTTGGTTTATTGTGAATTGTGTCTGGATTTTGCAGATTACGTATCTTGCGGGATAATTCTCAAGCCTTGATTTTCCAGTTGACTGCTGTCCCATTAGATTAATTTCATTTCGTTAACCGTTTGTCAGCCAGTTTCACAGGATTGCTTGCTTTGTCTGTAATTTTTGCAGTGTTTCAGTCATTCCATTTTGTCATTTTTATTTGCTCTCATGACTGCTGTTGTCAGAGGAGGGTCGTGCTGAAGTGCCATGAAGTAAGTGACGACCATAAAGCGTACAATATTCTATGTTGTACATTCTGCTTCTTTTTGATGCTCGCTCATTGTTGCTGCATTTCAGTGGGTTTGGTGTTGAGTTTGTTACAAAGTGCGATGTGGATTAGGTCATCCTAATCCAGAAATGGTAGCCATTCTGAAACCAGAAATAGGGTGTCATCTCAAGCTGAAATAAAAGCCGCTTTCATCAGAGAAGTATTCAGCAAATGTTTTTATAACATGAGCACGTAAGACCAGATTCCTGAAATGAGCACCGGAATAAGGGGCGTGATTTTTCAAATATGCCCAAATTCTGTTGGATTTTTGGAGGGTGTTTTGGGGTGGGCGGAAGGGTTGGGAGGGGTGATTAGTACATTTTTACATACCTCTGCGAGGTTCACAGTAAAGGCGAACTAGCCCTCAAAATAACCAAGATCCGCTGTGGTTGTCACTGTCGAGGCTTTCATGCTTGGAAGCTGTGGGATTTCCCCCGTTCTCCTTCCAGCTCCCCTTGACCTTTTTCCCTGCAGCTCTCCAAGGAGAGAGGTTCTGGTCCTCCTCCCCTCGCCAGCACAGTCCCCTTCCTGCTGCTCTCCTGGCATTTGTGCCATTCGCATGGAAACTGTTGTCCTTGAGCAGACTCCCACAGACTTTAACGATTATTCTTCGCTCCAACTGAACAGTGTTACTTGCAACAGACACTAACCATTTCTCGATTCTTCTCACTAAAATAACGCTGTTATAAGAAGCTCTGTATCCTGCCAGTCGTCACAGCAGCCCTTCTTCTCCATCTTCCCCCAAAACAGACAATTATTGCCTTACTTTCCTACTATATAATTTTCCTTTGACAATCCAAAAATAAAGTAAAAATATTATAAGAGATGAAGGCAAAGGTTTGGTTTTGTGGGTTTGAGTGTTCTCAAAAAAAAAACCTGTAAAAAGTTAATTTCTTGCAGTACCTCCGTACAGGGACTCATTTCACTCTTTGGTTCTCTTGGTTGGTAAGACTTTTTTCCCCGACACAATGGAAGAGCTTTGTCAGAAACAGCCAGTATTTGTCAAGTTGCAGAATAAAACATCTCCCATGAGAGTGTAATGGTTTTGAGGGGGGGTTGTTACATGGGAGACTCCTAGGAGTTGCAGCATGCCATCTTTCTCTGATTTGCTTTTGATATTAAGTTAACAGTAAATTTGAATCCTGCAAATCTAATTTAAAATACAAAAGAATTTCTTGCCTTCAAGCTGTGTTGATGGCTTTTGTACTTGGAGGCCACATCATTGTGACACAGGAATTATATATTGTGATTTTAATGTGAGGCAACATAATGGGCATCGCAATCAGTGCAGTCTTACAGCAGCAAATGTTTATAAATTACTACCATATGCTGATTCTAATAGAGCAAATTTTATTTAAAATAATTATCAGACTTTTCACCTTTTTAAAATGAAATTTGGATTTAGGCAGGTTTAGTATGGATTTAATATGTTTAGTATAACAGATGATCAAATAAGGCATAAGAAATTGCTCTGATTAAAAATCTGGAAAAGCCACAACACAAGAAAAACGTGCCTGCTTTCCAGCTGGAATGCGCTTGCTCCTTATTGACCAGGATACCAATCAACCGGAAAATGCAAGACAGCTGATGGTTTCAAGGCTGTATCTGCATCGCAGATTGTATTGGAGATGTCATGAATTACAATTTGGGATGCACAGGAGTTACACCAATACGCGTGGGGATTTTTGCTTGGATTACCATTACAGTACAGCAGACTCTGTAACGTGCTGGAGCCGATATGGCAGGGGAAAGAAGGAGAAAAAAAATGAATCTTGGAATTAAAGGCTTTCAACTGCAAGCCTGGAAATGCAACTGTGGGCTTCAGCAGACTTGGGTGACCTTCAGGAGGGCTGTGGCTGTGGAGCTGAGGGCAGAGCCGGCTGAAGCACGGCAGCTGGGAACCGAGCCCTAACTCAGTCTTGCAGGTTGCCCGGTAATTTTTGGAGGCAGCAGTGACCTCAATTTGCTGTGGTTAAACCTTGTCCTACGCGGGACCGCTCTTGCAGCGGTGGGGACACGTATTGGTCCCGCACTTGTCGGTGTTCCCAAGTGTGCAACAGAGCTCAGAACTTTCTTGAAGAAGGTGTGTAGGATTAAGTTCGTTAACATTGGCGAAGCACTCTGAGCTTTCTCATGAAAGGGTTAATATTTATAAAAGCTTGAGTCCTGATGTGGCTTTAGACTGAGCTGGTATTAAAACCTCATTAACCAGCTAAAATAGAAAAAATTCCTATCATCATTGAAAACTGGTGAGGGACTTTTCAGGATGTCGGGTCATGGTAGGACTGGGGGAATGGATTAAAACTAGAGATGGGTCGCTTCAGAATGGACGTTGGGAAGAAGTTCTTCCCCACGAGGGTGGTGAGACACTGGCCCAGGTTGCCCAGGGAGGGGGTGGAAGCCCCATCCCTGGAAGTTTTGAAGGCCAGGCTGGATGGGGCTCTGAGCAACCTGATCCAGTGGGAGGTGTCCCTGCCCAGGGCAGGGGGTTGGAACTGGATGATCTTTAAGGTCCCTTCCAACCCTGACAGTTCTATGATTCCAGAGATATATTTTAATACTCAGTAATCCTGAACCTGTGGCTTGAAAAGAAGCAGATGCCCACAGATCTTTTAATATTGCTTATGGCTCTGAGAAGCCATTACGCTGATCCAGGCTGACAGCAAAGTACAACGTTGCCGGTATTGCTTTGGTGACCCAACATTGCTGCCCCTGTGTCTGAGAAGGTTAGGGAACACTACACTAGGGAATACTTAAAATAAGAGCACACAGTTTACTTCTGGGGGGTTTTGTTTCAGTGGCTTAATATATTTCTTTAAAGGAGTAGTGACAGTGATTTCCTGAACAAGGATGGACAGGGGGGGGTCTATGAAAGGACCAACACCAAGAAGAAGCAGCAGAAGTGAGTTACAAAGCAGCAGGTGCACACTGAGCCTGGTCTGTCAGGGAGCAGAAATGATCTTTCAGCATCTCGCCTAATAGAAGATAAATTTTCATCATCCATTTGGTATCACCATGAGTGTGAACACAAAACCTTCATTTCTAGTATTTGCAGGACAGGAATGTTAATAAAAGGGTGATTGCAGGTAAAGAGAGAGGGAGAGATTTCCACATTTATACAAAACTCATCCTGCTCTTCTTGCAATCACTAGGGCACTATTATTCCAACCTTTTTCAAAGCAGGTTTTTTTGTTGATTTAAAATTATATCATGCCTTATTAAAGTGTGTAAGACTCCTAATGTTAAGTTAAAGTAGGTAGAAATAACTTGCTGTCCTTGGTTAGCAGAATTTAATAGTTTCTTGCCATAGACTTTTTATTTGTAAGAATGCTTAGCTCCAGTCCTGGAAAACAATGAGAACCATTAAACTCCAAACAAATCACAGGAAACACTCAAAACCTTGCCAAGTGTTTCCTTTCTTTGTTAAATTACAAAGACATAAGTGCTAACGGTATTGTTCCTACTGTGTTTTAAGTGAAGTACCGCTCTTTCAACACTCAAAAAGATCCCCCTGTTCCCATTGAAATATATGGAACAATTTGTGGGAAATCAGTGGGGTTGCGCGTGTGAATAACACGTACGTTCTCCAAAAAGTTATTCTTAGTGCTTTTCTAATAACATGGTATTGGAGCTTTATTTAAATGCGACTCGCTGCGATACGAGCGTGCTCTGAACCTGGGCGTAGCAGTGCCGTAGGTTACCTGGTGTCTGGGTTCGTTACTTACGTGCCAAAACCCCAGCTGAGATGCGGGGGGGGGATGTAGATAACAGGGTTCACAGCAGCCAGCAGCAAACCAAGGAAACACTGAAGTTTCCCTACTACCAGGACTGCAGTAAAGCTGGTATGAGAGCAAAAGATTGATAGCCCATTATGGTTGCCTCAGGTTAGCTGCCTACATTTCATTTTTGGTAATGGATGAGTACTTCACGGGGCGAGCGGCTTAGGGTAGCTGATGAGGAAATGCTGGTACCACCATCTGTTTATTTAAAATTTTAACCACTCTGCTATTGAGGGTGTGGGTGACCGAAGTCAAGTCACTGCCCCTCCGTGGGCGTTCACGTGGCAATCTGGCACTCAGATACAGAGGGCTTCGGTCAGGGTCTGAGTTAGAAATATAACTGCAGTGTCCTCCCCATCATCCTCTGGAGTCTGTAGCATCACTTCAAGGATAAACGAGTCCATCCTTTGGTCTGGAAGTGCCTGAAATTAGTTGTTTAAAGGTTTTCCTAGTTGGTAGGGTATTTTAAAAGTGAAAACCTCTGGACTTTAGGCACCCAAGGGTTGAGTGGAAGATCCTGAAGCGTGCACGCTGACTGGCGGAGGTTTCTCATGAGAAGTAAGGGCTGTGGAGTTCAGGGTTTTGTGGTGTGAGCAGACCTCAACCGGGATCTTCTGCTTCTAAATTTGTTCCGTAGCCAGCAGACAAATGCAGACTCGTCTGCTCCTTCACCCAGCCTGTCAGCCTCGGCATCAGAGCTCGCCTCTCGGCAAGTTTCATGCCTGCTTAGTTTGTAATCCGAAATTTCCTTTAGGCAAGAGAGAGGTGCCGGTGACTTGATCACAACTGCATCACCTCTGGGCATGCACGGCAACAAGAGTTGTGTCTCCTTATGTTTTGTAGTGAAACTGCCAAAGTATAATTTCTGTGTAGAAGGAAATGGAGACCTGTTTCATTTTTAAAGCACGAAAAGACCAGCTGAACAGAAAGGGAAATAAGAGGAGCTTGTGGAGCATGTTCTGTGAACGAACAGGATACAAACATGCCCTAAAATTCACTGAGTGGGTGCACAAAGATCCAAAATCCAAGTTAATAATATGCTTCTGATGCTTTCCGTAACTGCCATTATGACTTATGTTATCTAAACATCTAAGTGTGTAAAACTGGTAGGTTAAAACTGAAATGAAGGATCCCACCCCTCCGTACAAAGAAGGGAAGATCAACTCCTGATTGCCCTTCATGGGGAGCACAGAGTGCCCATGTGCTTATTCCACTCGCTGTCTCATTTAACCATGAGTTAATTAGTTGTAGCCTTAAAAAGGAAGAATGTGCTCTGGAAGGCCTTTTTTTGAACTGCTCATAAGCAAAGGTTTTGTTTTTAACTATGGCTTACCATTGATGATTGTTTGATGGGAAAAATGGAATGATACTGTCTTGGTATGTCTTGGTACTTTTGACCTGATATTGCTCCTTAAAAAATTAAAATATTCAAGCATTCCAAAACCATATTTATCATGTGTTGATATGGAAAACCTTTCAGCTGGTGGCTGATTTGTCTAACTTTCCATGTCTGTTTACAATTTCAGGAGCACGGAAGTCATGAGTACTGTCTCAGGTACACGAAGTACAACAATCACTTTTACTGTCCGCCCTGGAACCAGCCAGCCGATCACACTGCAGAGCAGGTCCCCAGACTATGACAGTAGGACCTCAGGAGCGAGACATGCTCCAAGCCCTGTGGTTTCACCAACAGAGATTAATAAAGACATCATGCCTGCTCCTCTGACTGCTTCTGCTTCAGCTTCATCTCCTTCTCCAACTTTGTCCGATGTATTTAGCCTACCCAGCCAGCCCCCTTCTGGGGACTTATTTGGCTTGACCGCAGGGCGCAGCAGGTCTCCTTCTCCCTCAATATTACAACAGCCAATCTCAAATAAGCCTTTTACAACTAAGCCTGTCCACCTGTGGACTAAACCAGATGTGGCAGATTGGTTGGAAAGTCTAAACTTAGGTGAACATAAAGAAACATTTATGGACAATGAAATAGATGGCACTCATTTACCAAATCTACAAAAGGAAGATCTGATAGACCTTGGAGTGACTAGAGTTGGGCACAGAATGAACATAGAAAGAGCTTTGAAACAGCTGCTGGACAGATAAGAATAGCTATTTTGCCTCACAAACTTCTGTTGATAACTAGAGATGGGCTGGTACTGAAATACCCCAAATGCCTTGTCTGTCTGCGAGTGCCAGCAAAATTGGGGGGGAGGGGGAAAACAGCTTAATTCCTGGTACTCAGGTAATGCAGACTGTATGCTACACGCCCAAACAGAAATCTAAATGTGTTACACGAGTGGGGCCATTTTATTTCAAAGTTGTGGGGAGATACAAGAGAGAGAGAGAGAAAGTTGTTAACTTCAAAAATATTATCTCTTGATAACGCCCCTCTGCTGGAACCATTACGTACCACGTTTCTTTCAATATAAAATTGAAAGCGTTTCCTTTTTTTAATTGAAAAGCACTATATTCTCTCCTTGACATTCAGTCTCCGAGCAGGCTTCCTTCCGCAACCCTTAGTTGGTTTCAAGAGGACAGATTGCTTCATTACCGCCCAAACCCGGTTTTGCTGGTGGCAGAGGCACAATGTTAAGGCAGGCAGAGGAGTTCATAATACTGTTTTTCACTAGTTTAGCGCTCTGATTTGTTGGCAGTGAAGCTGGTTGTTCTGCTGGAATTAGTTCCAAGGTAACCTTGCTCTGTTTTACCTGGTGTTTCTTTATTTCTGCAGTTATACTTAGCACTCTTCCAAGGTGGCAGAACAAGTTCACTACACGCTCCATTGACTTGACCTGTAAGACGATGCAGCCGTTGCATAAAAGCTGAGGAGGAATGCACACTTAGAGGTACAACAAAATGAAGCTAGTTTGAACCTGAGACCCCCAGTTTTCAACCAGCTAAACTACTGCTGAGTCGCAATATGAACTCTACAAGCCAGTAAAAATGTGGGGTTATGTACAGAGGCGTCTTTTCGACTTCACAGTCAGGTACTCAAATACGCTGAACCCCGAGAGATGCTGTTGAATTCAGTGAGTGGTAAGTGCTTAGCTATTTTGAACATCAGGCCAAGAAAGGAGACAAAGATAGATGAAGGTTGCCATTCAAGTCAGTGGGAAGGTTGCCAGTATTTTAAGTGAGAGAGAGATTTCGGCCTCGTTAAGAAAAAAAAAAAAGGTAAAAAGGTAATGCCGAGATGCAAGGAGGTACGTAGTGTCTCAGAATGCATGTGTTGCAAGGGCCAGGAGAATTGGGTAGGCATCCAGTTTCTCATTTTTATCGCTGTTAAGAGGTACTGGCTTCTTGACAAGGAGAGCAGGCTGAGCACGCCGGGGGGAGCTGGACGCTGCCCATCGGCCTCCGGCCATCTCTTCGCAGGGCCATTAGCGAGGGGGCAGGAGAGGTGCCCACACCCTGCTAGAAACCAGGCGGCCGCGGCCGAGCACGGACAGGGCAGCGGGACAGGAGAGCTCGGGAGCTTTCCAGGAGACTTCAGTCAGCAAGGGGAAACACACAGATTTGGTTCATCTGACTTTTTATTTCGACTTCTTCTTTTTTTTTTTTAAAGTTAACAAGTCTCTCTCTGCATGCTTGAACTCCCCTTGTAATTAACACCTCTTAATATCTGTGAGTTTTGTAGGTCTTTATTAACATAATATTCAAGATGTTCAAGGTGGGTAAGTTGTGTGTGGATGGCTAGACTGCCTACCTACCATACTTTCAGGTTCCCTTACATTTTGCAAGGTTCCTGAACTTTCTTTCCTTGATATGGTCCTTGATATGGTCCAGCCTATCTCTAATTTTTTTATTGTGATTATTTTTGCTCACAAACAAGTGTCGAATTAGGTCTGCAACAGCCCTAGTATGAGTACATAAAGTTTAGCATTTTAAATATCTTTCTTTACTGCAAGTTTAAATAGTTGTACAGATAGTTTATAAGCACAATATTTTAAGAAAATAAGTGGCTGGTCTACTGGGCAGCCTTTGTGCCACTTCAGTGCTAGAAAGTTAAAAATGAAAAAAAAAAAAAAAAAACTTTTGTGGTTTACTACTATTTCTGTGGAATAATTATAAAGTCTTGACCTTTTTAAAATCAACCTCATTTGGATGCATCTGAACCAGCAGAGCTGTGTTATATTTTCTATCTTTGCTAGAACTTCTACAAAGGAGGATGAATATTTCTTCAAAAGTGGTTATAGTTACCAACACATTGGATACTCGTAAAAAGCAACTTATTTAGCCTCCTGCCCCCTTTACGGAACAACAAATCTTTTGACTTAACATCTGTTACTACGCTATATTTGTATTTGAAAGTTCCAAGTAACCTTGTAATAAAAATCAAGTACTAAGGCATTTTACTTTCAAGAGTACTGAATTTTTCCATAGGTGGTGTAGGAAAAATGGCAGTTTCATTCAGCTAGTCGATACAGGCAACTTGAGGCCATCAAATACTTTAAGAAGTGTAAAAATGGTAATTTAGCCATCATTGTCTTCCATTTGGTGATACGACAGAATTCAGTAAATAAACCACTAATGCCATGCTCTTTTTTTTATTTCTTTGGGTACAGTTGATATTACCTCTATAATATGTGCCAGAACATACGTTAGAAAATGCGGTAGTAAAAGAAAATGTAGAAGTTGACTTTTAAGCTGCTTTTTAATCACAACCTTCTTGTTGAATTTGCGTTGAACGAGTGCTGACATACACGGTAAATTCCAGTTGGCGGTAATCCCTTTCTTACAGGTGTGTTTCTTGCTCGTGTATCTTTTTCAGGTACCGAAAGAATAGGTACGATACAATTAGTAGAAGTAGGTTTAACACGTTCAAGAGCTAACGAAATAGTTTCTTTTTTACATTGTGTCTTACAACGTAAAGGTAAGGAGACCTGAGAGGACCTACTTGCACCAATAAAATACGCCTCTGCCAAGATGAATTGGTCTCTTGCTCTGTGGGATGTTTTTGCGACAGAAAGCAATAGTAACAGATAACGACGTTGCCTCCGAGTATTTTCATCAGTCTGGAAATGTTGGGGGGGGAGGAGAGAAGACCCATTTATTTCATGCTACTATGATAGTGAAAAACCAAGTTGTTAGAGATCTATGAACTACGTTATGATATTCTGGGTTTTAGGATCAACTTTTGTTTATATACTGTAATTTAAATAAATTGCATTTACATGCCTAGTTTCTGTAATATTTGTGTATACAATACCAAAATCTTACAAGATGTAAATTGTGTATAACTGCACAGACTCCTTTCCCTAGGTGTCTGAGAACATTTTAAGTTTAATTCATATATTATAAAATGACTAGATGTGACTGTTGATTTACAGAATTTACATATCACAAAAGTTAATTATTTGTGGTACTTAAGTTAATAAAAATAGTGAATTTTTTTTTTCTCAGTTCTTAAAAAGCATTACCCAGTTGATCTGGCGATGATTATGTGTATGAGCCACAAATATTGATAATTTTTCCATTACATTTTTTCTTTTCTTTTCTAGATATTAATATGTTTCTCGCTATAGTTTGTGTAACAACTTGTGTTCACGTTATCTATGTTGCTGTAATTTTTGTGCTTTAATTCCTCTTATTTCGACTGATTAAAAAAATCAAGCTCCTGTAACTTGCACTTTTCCCCAATCCTTAATACTCTTGTATGGCAACCAAAATTACTGTAAGAAATAAATATAATATTGCACTAAGGTTGTGGTTCTGATTGCAAACAGAGAACACTGTCTGAATTTTTATTAAAAAAAAAAAAGTTGCCAAAAAACCCTAGCAATCTGATGTTATTGAAAGCGCATAAAATGCTTTAACACAATGTAGATAGAATTAAGGCAAAATAATTGATTTATTGTTGGGAAAGAAAAACATTTTGGTTTTATTTCTTCTTTCTGGTTAAAGCATTCTTTATGCCGAACACGAGTTCATTTGCTGAATTTCAGCTTCATGTTTGAAATTTGGAAAGTAAAGAATTTGCAGCCAGAGGTAGACGAATACGTTATCTATTTGCCTTAAGGTGGATTTCCGATAATCCTGGAGTTGATTTTGTTTTTCCTTGGCTGAACGCGTGTGTGGGGATGCATGCTCGGAACTTAGTCCTGCTGGTCGCGTAAGGCAGGCGATTGTGGATCTGTTCTGCGATTTAATAAGGCTTGGAAAAGGGTTTTTTCTGGGGGGGGTGGGGTTGGAATTTTTGTAGGGCAGAGCAGCTTTACGGAGGAGAAGAGGAACCAGTGCTCCTCATCAGACTTTGTGCATCTCGTGCCTAAAATAATGTACCAGCCGGGTATGTCTGTACTGTGAATAAACAAGGCTTAAAATGGGGGGGTGAAAAAAAAAGAAAAAAGGGAAAAAAGAAAAAAAAGGAAACAACCCACATCTTCTTTGGGCTTCATCTAAAAATTTGTTTTTCTATCTTTAAATGGTGATGCAATGAAGAATATTTTTTATTTTCCTTTTTCTAAAATATTGGAATAAACGCCTAGAACTGTTGCCATTTGGTTTCATATGTTCCTTAACTATTCTCCTCTTCTCAGCTGTCGTTCTAGTTCATCATTTTTGTAGTTACCTCTAACTTCTCTCATGTTTTTCCAACAGCAATTATTTGGCAGCTTTGTTTTGTTAAAAAAAGAAAGAAAAAAAAAATAGCTTTTTTTTTTTTCAGGTATTGTGGCAATCCAGTGACAAACATCTGTGTATCTAAATAAAGTCAGGTATTTAGAGTGCAAAACAAAGGATGCTCTGCAATTGTCAGTGCTTTGTTGGTCAAAGTAATGAGAAGATCTGCTCATTGCTGTTGTAGCCTACATCGTATCCGTGTCTTGTCTTTTGTTGTCGTTCTTGGTTTTCTGTATTTTTCTGCATTTCATGGTCGAACCATTTCATGGTCTTTCATCCCCTTTGTCCAAAACCATGAAAAAAACCCCAGTAGCTACAATGGGACGTCCAGAATAGCGCAATGGTAACAATAGTACAGAACATGTGGGGGTTTTGAAAAAAAAAAAAAAAAAAAAAGTACGTGCCTTATAATTTTCAACCTGGATCAACTACACTGTATTTACCATAAATAGCTTTATCTTCAAGTGACAAAACAAACAAAAAAAAGCGCTGTAGTGCTGGTGTTTGGAGTGAGGAGTCCATGATGCTGAATTAGGAAAAAATGGTTAGGAAAAGTGAAATGCTTTATATCTTATTTCGAAACATTTTCGGGATTATGAGGTTGATTTGAAGTCCTCGATTCAAATAAGGGAAATAAAAGGGAGGGGGGGAAGGAACTGAAACAAGACTGTTATTTTGGGTTCCGTTTACTGCCATAAATACTGGCTTGGTTATTGGTGTAGTTGCCATTTCACAGGCAAGGAAACAGGAATAAACCAACCCAGTGGACTTCACGCCTTGAAGGCTGAAACAAACTGGTTCTATAACGCTGACATCTAGTGGAATTTGATGGACATAGTCTCAGAGCAATATGAGATCTTTTAAAATACTTACTTACTTTAAACAATTGTCATTCTTTCCACGAGAAGTCATTTGAGCAGAATTTTTTTATTATTGTAAGTTGGCCTGACTATTTGTCAGAGAAAAAAAAAGGCTGGCTGTATAATTACACTAATTATACACCGAACGAGAAATCTTTATTGAACTGCAATGTGTTTTCTAGTTTATATGTGGTTCTGTTTTCTCAATTTTATGTTTGGTCAGCATCTCCGTATGATCCTTCATCTGCATCAAGCATGTTTTTTTAATGAGAATATAGTGTTTTGTCTCCGGTGCTGCAAAGCTTGGACTGTTTTGAACCATTTCTGCGATCTGAGGAACAGCAGCTGTTTCAGACCCAACCTGCGAAGGAGCGCGAGGGAATTAGTTGAGAATAGCTGCTGGGTTATTAGCCAGATGTGCTTGCAGAACTCAAGTTGGGTTTCTCAAGTAAAATTTAAGTTGTTTTTCCTCAGGAGTAATGCTAGAAGGAATTCCGTGCACGTGTGTGTGCGTTCTTGTATGCTTTTAATGTAAAGGTTCTTGGACGGCATTCGAAATCAATGTAATATAGGAAACCAGTGTTGCATGTGCTTAAAAATGTACTGGAATAAATGTTGCCGTGTACCTTTTTGCTTTGGAAAAAAAAAAAAATCTGAAGAGAATACAATATACAGAAATCTCAAAAATGTAATTCATGTTTTAATGGGTTATTTTCCACTGATATTTTTGCATTTTCTAATTGCCTCTAATATTCTAGCTTCCTTATATACTTAAAAGCAATTTCAAGTGCTTTCTTTTAACTTTGGGAAAAAAAGCCTTGGAATAGCTGAAACTGAGGTTTGGGGGAGGGGATGTGACCGCGCTGCTGCCCAGCCTTCTGAAACCTTTGGTTCCTTCTCCTTAAGGATGTGCTTTTTCCAAACGAATCCTGGGGGAAGCGGTGCCGCATTACCACGATGTTTGTGGGGGCTGTTTGCAAGGACATGTAGCGATAGGACGAGGGGCAGTGGTTTTAAACATTAGGACATTTAGCCATGAGGAAGAAGTTCTTTACCCTGAGGGCGGTGAGACACTGGCCCAGGTTGCCCAGAGAGGGGGTGGAAGCCCCATCCCTGGAGACATTCAAGGCCAGGCTGGATGAGGCTCTGAGCGACCTGGTCTGGTTGAAGATGTCCCTGCTCCCTGCAGGGGGGTTGGACTAGATGGCCCTTAAAGGTCCCTTCCAACCCAACGCGGTCTATGATTCTACGTACAGCACTCACAGCTGCCTCCACGGGCGCTCCGTTGCCCATAAAGACTGTTGCGAGCTGCCAAGCGGGTGCTCCCTACCCAACCTGCCCCCCGGAAAATACTCGGGGAGGAAAACTATTGTGACCATGTCGTTCATTTGCCATTTTGCTTTGACCTGGTCGGTGCATCTTGAATGCTTATTCGAAGCTGATCTCAGACCTTTAGGGTGTGGGGTGGTGAGTCAAGGTGAGAGCTCTGAGTCTCTCGTCAGAGGAGAACAGGTAGAAAGGTGGCTGAGACAGAACTAGAAATCTCCTTATTAGTCCACTCATAGTGTTGAAAAATGAGCTAAAATAACTGCTTTTATATCTGGAGATAGTCAAATTTGAGCTCTCTGTCCAATTGTGAAAAAAAATACTATTGTGATAAGAACTTTTTTTTTTGCTTCAAGCCACACTGTGTCCCCTACGCTCCATTTGCTCTGCCTCAGCAGTTTTCTTTCTTTACAAACCAGTGGACGCTGGTTTTACCGTGTGTGATGTTCTGTAGGGCTCTTTAATTCACCTGTAAGACTTCCTAGTGACCCAGTCACAGATTACATGCTGTACATTTCACCTGAGGTGCTTTGAAATCTCTAATAATGCTAATTTTCTGCGTTAGGGAGAAGATCTGAAGCGAGGGTAGGTGGCTTCCAGAAGATACTTCGCAATTTTTAGAAAAAAACGTTTTTCTTTCTTGGAGAAGTTCTTCACATGCTGTGTGTCTTCAAAGCCGATCATTTCCACGCTTTGCCTTTTAGCGTCCCGTTCCTGCACACGTCCTCGCTCAACCGGGTGTTCTCATTCTGCCTTGGCACTCTTGGGCAATCTTCAGCCCGTTAAAGAAAAGTCATTAATACTAGAGCTAATAGTGTGTGTATTAACTGTTTGTGCTGATGACAAGGCTGGTTTGTTCGCAGGGAAGAGCGATATAGCATGTAGTTTTCACTTGAAAGGCCAGTGCAATGGAAACAAAGAAAATTTGCTTGTACAAAATGCACTGAGCAGGAAAAAAAAAAAAATCTCACCATGAATCCATGGGACTGAGCTCTTGGAGGTGACAGAAAGGAAGGGAAAACTTTGTCTTTTTTAAGACGTGCGCAATGCACAGCCCCGAAAAAGGCAAGGCATTTTCAACAAGAAATAGGTCCCTATTAGTGCGAGTGGGCCGGAGGGTGTTCGCAGGAGCTCATCTGCAGCGGGGACAATGGGGATAGGTGTGGGAACCAGCTGCTCGCGAGGTGCGGTGAGTGGGGGCTAACAGCGGGTTTTGAAATGACTGGCTCTATTTAACCAAGCAAATAGGAGGCTGAAATGAGATGTCTGCTTTTCCCACTCACTTGAGTGGGTGAACAGCCGGGAGAGGATGGTAACTAAAAGGAACGTCGGTGCTAGAAGAACATGTTACTGATTGGCGATGAATAAATTCAGATTGGAAGAAAGTCCTAACAGGGAGAAGAGTGGGGCTGCGGTGTAGTCTCCTACAAGGAATAGTGTGGGAGTTCACAATCCCAGGCGCTGGAAGTTCAAGAATTCAGGAGCTGCCCTGTGTGTATTTCTCATGGCACCTTCTGTGCAAACTGCTCTGCCCAAGGGCTGGGAAGAGGGTGGTGGGAACCCACCTACCCCAGGGACAAGCCCCCTTAGTCGGGATGATGGATGGAGGCTCTAAACCCATGTTTCCCCAGTGCACTGGGGAGGATGACCCTCCCAAGGCCAGGCTGGACGGGGCTTGGAGCAGCCTGGGCTGGTGGGAGGTGTCCCTGCCCAGGGCAGGGGGTGGATCTAGGTGATCTTCAAGGTCCTTTCCCACCCAAACCATCCTGTGATTCTATGACTGAGGCGTTTGCGCTGCACAATGAGGGGTGGTGCCTTCCATGCAAAGACCTTATTTTGTAGGATTTGAGATCGTTTGGCCCAGGAGAGGCTGCAAAGGCTCACAGGATGAGCCCCCTTCCTCAGAGGGCAGGGTGGGACACCAGGGCTTGGCAGCCGGGAAGCCCAGCTGTTGTGGATCGCAGCACCGCTACAGAAGGTGGTTATATATTTTACGTTAAAGAATAAAAATTAGAAGCACTAGGTGAAGCACTGGAGCAGAGAAACAAAACCTAAGATACGTACCTAAGAGGTGCAAAACCTAACGCCAGGCTGCAGCGTTAATAAACTTCAGGGGAGAGGGGCCGTTAATAAATTTCAGGGTGTGGGCAACAGTTTGTTCAGGAGAGAAAAAATCCTGCCATCTCTGCACGGCGGCACATCCTCTTCTGAGCACAAAAGTGGGTGTCTGAGCTGCAACTCATTAGGGATTAATTCAAGGTTACACCACTCAGGGACTGAGCATCTGGCCCTGATGCTGCTGTTAGTAAGTGCCGTACCAGCCATTTCTCACCTTCCGGTTTTGTTTGGTTTCATTGGTTGTTTTATTCTCTTTTTTTTTAAAAAAAAAGAACTAAAACAGCTAAAGACCGCTGGATTGATGTTGGCGTCAATCTCACCCTGTTTACTGTAGCTGGGTGTTCTGTGTATTACATCACAGCTGACATCATAGCATAGATCCCTGTTAAAAATAAAAGCCAGGAAAGCGAACACCAGGTTTTGTATTACCCGAATTAAAGAGAAACAAGTTTCAGTTCTTTGTGGCAGATTTATTTTTTTTTTTTAGATGGTTCCGTGGCCATGACTCCATTCTCCCAGGTCCCTCTGTAACAGGGTGCTCCCACAGTACTGGGAGGGACTGAGGGTGCACTAACATCCCTGTCCCTGGAGGTCTCCAAGACCAGGCTGGACGGAGCAGCCTGGGCTGGTGGGAGGTGTCCCTGCCCAGGGCAGGGGGTGGCACTGGGTGATCTTTAAGGTCCCTTCTAACCCAAACCATTCTCTGATCCTATGGTTCTAACCCCCTTCCCAAGGGAAGGGAAGGGGACCCCGGGAGGCTGCCCCGGTGCCCCAGCATTGGGCTGCACCGGCACAGTTGCCCCCAGGTAGTCGTGGCACCGTGATGCACAGGGGCTTCTTCCTCTGTTACGGTGAAGCACCTGAGCAGGATGTATTTCAGGTTAGGTGAAAATTACTGAAGTTCAAAGTGATGGACATCACCAGGCATCTGGTGAGCCCTGGTACCCCATAGGCATGATCCACCACAAATTCCTTTACCAGCATCCTGCTAACGAGAACATAAATTACGACAAACAAAGACACCTGGCCACCATTCAGAGGCATTTACAACCTCCCCCACTATTGATTGACTGCCTGGTCATGTGCTTTAGCCATGGGGGTCATAAAAGAGAAGGATCAGGAGGTGGGATGGTTTTCACCTCTCCATTGGGAAGAGCTGGGGTTGGAGCTCTAGGACTGGAAGCCTCAGCCTTTCCTTGTGCTGTTTCAGGGTAAGGATCATTAATTTCAGCCTCTTTTGCTTGAAAACGTTTGTTGTTTTCTTCTCTTCCTCTAAGCTGCCTGGTGCTAGGTCATATCATCCTCCTTCACCTTAAAAAAGAAGTTATCAGGGCAAATAACTGGGGTTGGGGGTTTCGTTTAGCTTGTTTGCAAAGATAACAGAAAATTTGTAGCAATTTCCATAAACCCTAAAAGCTTAATTTTTAGGAAAACATATTGATTTTCTTTTTTTTTTTTTTTCCCAACCTTAAATAACAGAGGAAGGAAACTCTCTAACTGGAGGATGTCTCAGGTAGGGAAAATCCCACCTAGTTAGCCACAACAACAAATCCTATGAAAAACGGCTTTCAGAGCTTTGAAAAACAATATTCAGAAGCAAACAGAAACCAAGGTGTGGATGATTCACTGTCCCCCAAAGGGCAGCAGAGCAATGGATTACTGAGGACGTGGGTGCTGCCATCCGGCTGGACACTCACGGTATTTTGCTGTATTTGCTCACCCCAAGCATGGCAGAGTTGCCGCAGTGAGTGCCGTGCGGAGCGGTGGCTAACGGAGTTGTCTAGGCCGGGAGCGGCGGATCTGTAGCCTGGCTCTGTTTGGTGTAAAACCCTCCTGCGGCTTGTTTGTGTGAGCCTGCATTGCTCAGATCTGCCTTTGATTATCATTTGTCTTCTCTACTTACCACCTAGGCCAGCAGGTACGGCTCCAACTTGTATTTTGGGGATCTTAGTTTGGAAAGGGTGGGTATTTGTACTGTCATATACACCTATTAAAATCAGAGACAAATGTTAGAACAACAAAGTCTACGCAGCCATACTAATAAAGGGCAGGATTTAATCAACCATTTCTAATACGTTCAGAGCCCTTCAACATAAATAGCCTTTTCTTTATAATACGGACACTTAAAAACTCAGTGTAAGAACATTTGAATTTGGATTTGTTCGTCGTTTTCAGCTACAGAAGCCAAAGGCCAAACCCAACATCTAAGGTTGACAGAAGGAAAAGGTTGTTCGAGTGCAAATTAGCAGTAATACAGTTTCAAAAGCTGTAAACTCGGGTGGAATGAGCTCACTGGAGAAATTGTTTCCAGATTGCACTAGAAATAACACACAATATTTAGTAGAGGAATCTTATTGTAAACTTGGAATACTACCAGACTGTACTTGAGTTCTTGTATTGGTACATTAAGAAAGATGTTGATTGCCTTAGTTTTTATCAGTGCTTTGTTGACCTCATTGAGGTTTCTTGCGGTGTTGGGCAAACACAAGGGAGCCAGAGACTTAAGAGGCTTAGGTAATTAGGTTTTTTTTCTAGCTGGCATAAATGAATTCAGGGTAAGATGATACATGAAGTAGTTTCTATTTTACCAGAAATGGCAGCTTGGTGTACCTGAGAAGAATAATTGCAGTATAAAGCTACTAACACTTATGGGGCCGGGCTGCTCCTGGGCTGGTGTCCGGGGCTGTTTGACACAGGTGAACACCTACACCTGACTAATAGCAACAGGACTAATAATGTTAGAAGTGGTAAAAGTGTAAATGAGCTCCTAATTATCTAGTACTGTGTAGGTTAAATGAACACACATTGCTGAAGAAAGTTAGTAAGCGGGTGAGCTAGGGCATGGACCGGCGTGCTTGAGGAGAAGACGGCCAGCAGACCTGAGGAACATCACCTGGGGAGAGAACTACTCTCTCCTGCTGTTTCTCAGCACGGCAGGGAGGGAACATTAGCTGATTTTGCATATAAAAGTGCTTACCTTTGTTCCAATAGGTGAAGGTAACTTGGCTCTTCTTGGTTTCTACCATGTAAAGCGAGATGCGTAGTAATGGTTGTTGAGAGGATGAACCTACCCATGAAACAAAGAGCTGCTCCTTGGCTCTGGATCCAGCAGTGAGCAGCTCCCTTTCTTCCAGAGCTACAGCAAATGTCGATTCCTGCCCAAGATTCATCAAAACACCTGACATGGTTTTAAGAATGTCCTTTTACTTCTACTGACCTGTCCTAAGGTTCAGTTTGTCGTATGTTTTGCTTTCAGAGAAAGGCCAACAAGTACCAGTGGTAGGCACATACACTGCAGGCTTTATTGCAGAAAACCCAGACCTTTAATTTAGGATCTTTTATGTTAAATGCTAGACACTAGACTTTCCTTACAAAATCAACATGACATCACTTTCACTTACAGCAACTGTCATAGATGACTGTAGCTCTAAATACGATCCAAAATGTTCTCTAACAGAGATACCATCTACAAAGTTGGCCAAAAATGCTTATGAAAAAATCAAAACTTTTTGGACAGTTGGGGTAGAATTGGCTCATCAGGCTTTTCTCTCACAGTGATATTGTCCAGCAATGGTTTACTCATCCTAAAATAGGGACATCTCTCTGCTACAGCGCTACCCAGGGGCTTGTATTACGCCCTGCTAGCTGCCAGCACCTAAATCATACTCGTATCCTGGTTTTATCTTGCCGAGGAAGGACGCTACAGCACAGCCGCAGCCTGGAGTGCACAGAAAGGATGGCAGAGCTTCAGCGCAGCACATGCTGGGCAAACAAAGCTCCTGCGTTAAACCACCCTCACCATCGCTCTCCTCTACCAAAAGTAGATGTGAATCAGAAACTCCAGGTGCTGCAAGAGGACACCAGTATGCACAGAGAGGCACAGAGGACTGTGATTGTCAACTGCAGGTCTTTAGATCGCCGTGTGACAACTAGGAGGACAACAACCGGCAAAAGAAATGCAGTTTAAAGCAGTCACCCAAACGGCTGTAGCAGCATCTGCACTTACCAGGAGTATTCCTGCCCCCTGTGAGCAGATACAGCTGAGCATCTGGAGAAGCCCAACTAGTTGAAGAAGGAAACAAGTCAAACAAGTTAGTAAATTATGTGCTTTGTGTTAAGTAAGTGCCCAGCCACAGCAGCAATGGCAGGAGTTGAGATGGTGACTCCCTGATTCCAAGGGGTCCCAGGCTCAGCACACACTTACGCGGGGGCGGCAGCAGCCAGAGGAGGTGATCCCACGCTGGGGAAAGGGAGGAGGCACCAAAGAGCAGGGTGGAGCCGTGCACACCCTCACTGGCGAAAAACCTCACATCAAAGGACATCAGGCACATGGGACCAGGCAGCTCCTAGAACGAGAGGAAAAGCCTCAGTGTGAGAAATTTGCTGTAAGGCAAAGGAAATTGCTTTTGCTGTAATTTAGGTCCTGCCTTACCCTGTCGCACCCAGGCGGTGTTTTATGTGCAGTCCAAGAGCGATATTGCGAGTTTGACCCTCTGAGGGATGTTAACGCAAGAAACCATTCTGCGAGTGCAGGAAACGCTCTGCCCATACGCTCGCCCCGTCAGGATGCTCCAGCACAGGTCACGAAACACAGCCCCGCTCTGCGTAGCACAGTAGCCCCGATGCCACTGAGTAAGCCAGCGGCCCCGGAGTAATTTGTTCATGCAGGAATTTATGCTGAACTTAAACACTAATCAATTACTCCATAGGGCTATAAAATTACCGCATACTCCTTTTAGGCTAGCGTCATCCCCTGAGCTTAAGATTTTGAGCATTAATGCACCAAAGAATCTATTTTTTTAAGTTTTTCTGTGCAGAGGAACAGTGCGGGCACAGGGTGGATGCTGGCATCGTACTTAGTCCTGCCTCAGCGCCTCCGGCACGAGCTCCTGCGTCTGCCTGCTTCCTGGCCTGCTCTCCACTCTCAGACGCTATCGAAACAAAAGATTTCTTTACCCAGTTAAAAAGTTCTAATAATTCTTCAGTGACAGCTTTACTAGGCTCACAACCATGAGGAAAAGGGCTATTAATAAAAACTATAAAGCTTTTTACCTGACATTTTCATGACTAGTCTGAGCAAAGGTAATATTATTTAGCCTCTGTGGCCTCATTGCCAAAACAGACAAGAAAGCAAATTGCATAATTTCTTTGAAGTTTTTGTAGGCATAGGCTTACAAACTCTTTAAAAGAAAATCAATTAAATCCTGTTCTTAGTGATGCCCCAGCTCCTGACTTGGCGTTAGCCTGAAGTTTATTCTTCACTTAGGGCTCTTTCTCTTGCAGTGGAGCTCGCCAGCTAGAAAATTTATTAGCCTTGTTCAGCTTTTCGTTTTCAGTATCTCTGACATCTGGTGTTTTAAGGCTGCACTGCCTTAAATGTCTAGACCCCAAAATCTGGAATTCAACACCAAAACCACCGTGCCAACAGCCAGCTCGAATGCAAGAGGTAACCATCAGCTCCCAGTCTCGGTGGGCTGAGCCCCCGCTTCTCATTTTCAGTGAGCTTAGATAATGGGAACAGCTGAAACAGCTAAATTTTTTTTGGCTACTTAAATAACGGTAACTGTTAAATTAGTTTTGGCCAATTTAGAAAATGGCCATTAAACTCTGATTTTGCGGCGAGCTGTACTAGAGCACCACGCACCTCTCTTCAAGGTTCCCTTGCCGCAGTCGAAGATGCATCTTCCCTTTTCTGTCCAAGCTCCCCAGATTCTGGGACAAATGTGTCAAGGAAAGCTATTTTGATCAATTTGAATTCCCTTTTTTGGAAGCCATCCAAGGCAGTACTCTGTACACTTAGCATTGCACTGTCAAGATTGATTTTTCTTCTTTTCCCCTTTCCATGGACTAATATATCAATTTCCCTTTCGCCAACTAACTTCACAGTGGCGCCCGTAAATCACGGTAGAAGCAGTGTGCTCAACGTGAGGAGAATTTGAGGAGGCTTCCTTAAATTTAGCAAAAAACTTAAGCGCCTCATCATTAGCAGCCTGTCGATACTTGGATATGGACAAGCATGTAATAACGTGCCTACATTATCGCAGCCCGGATCTTGAAGGCTCCACATCCCAGAGTGATGTAGAAAGCCTGCAGGGAGGTGAATACTAACTACAGGGAGATGGCAGCAGTTCTTGAACTTCATACTACAGGGAATCGACCTGCTGCTTGTGTATTAAACATCCGTGGGCTGTGCTTTGAAAGCTCCTCTTATAGGCTGAAGTCTCTCAGAAAATCATAGGTGGCTTCGGTTCCGCATTTGCAGAAGCACTCATCTGAAAGTGGGTGCTTCAGATAAATGTCCTTGGTAACTCGCATTTGCTGTACTTGATTGAAAAGGGACTTAAAAATGAGAATATACTGAGATGACTGATGCTGAGGTCGACCTTCCAGGTTCAGGAAAAACTGCAGAGGCCTCGCACATCGCATGCAATATGAGATTTTTGCTGGTATGCATTTTATCTAAGCCAAAGCAGCTCTTCAGAGGAGCTACAAAATGAAGCACGAGGAAATTTCCCCAGCCTCCCACTCCCCTTCCTTGGTTAAAAGTCAAAAACCAGTTAGCTTGATTCTTGCTATTGAAAGTCTAGTCAAAATTGACAGGTTGGTAATGGCCCATCACACACAAAAACCTAGCAAGATACTCCACGGCTTCAAGGCTTTATGTAAAATAAGTCGGATGCAGGCGCATTCTTCACCATCCTCTTAAGCCTGCCATCTGTGCAGACTAAAAATAAAGCAGCAGCTTAAGGAGAGGTTTGATAAAATGCATCAGAGAAATGCAATGGTAGGGCTCTGCCAGGACCTTAAGATGCCTTTAGATGCTCACCCCGTGCCGCAGAGGGGATCTTCACCCCTCTCCTTGCCCAGCCAGCCTCTACGCATCCCGCTCGGTGGGTAGGGTAATGCCCAAGTTGTGAGAGAGACATTGGCCGGTGCCGGCGTTGGCCAAGAGCTCTTCTTCCATGAGAGCAAAGTTGCTGCCAAACTGGCAGGAAAGGCTGAGCTAATTCAGGCAATTCATTCAGCGAGTGAAAAAGAAGGCAATTAGCTACCTACAATTAATATGAGAAGATGCTGAGGCGCAAAGCAGGATTAATGTAGGGATGTAGGGAAATGCCATTGGTTTGTATGACATGAAACTCTCCACCCACCCCCCTGAGAGCCCCTACTCGGGGATTTCAGGCAGCTGCGGTTTCTGTCACACAACGTGGCCATGCAGAATGGCCAAGGGTGTCTCGTGTCTGCCAGAATTTCCCCGCCTCCCACATAGCCGCTGTTCAAACCACGTCCTTCTCTCCCTATTGTCACTAGCCATTATTACAGAAATAGGCAAATGAAATATTATAAAATGCTATGAACTATTTACATATAAAACCACTTCACTGAGCATTCTTACTACGTGCTTAATTATAATTAATTTAGAAGAATGACACTCAGAAATGTAAAATCATCAACTGATGAGACAGCGAATAAAATCAGTGCTGCTGCTGCCTTCTGCCAGCTGAAGCCCCAGCGCGCGTAGGAGCTACAAGGGGATGCACATTAAGCAGCGACACGATGAATTCAAGGTGCCAGGAAAGCAAATGGCTCACCCCAAGTCAGCCAGTGAATCAGCAAGACGTTCATTAACAGAAATTAACAGGCTTGATGGCTGCTCTCATTAGTTGCCCACAAGGAGGGCTGAGACAGCCCTTCTGACAGTAAACGCAGAGAGTTTGGGGTGGTGTATTCCAGCAGCATTTGGGATAACTTGAGCAATGACTGTCGATGAAGAAGAGTGATCTTAAAACTTCAAGCCCTGACTGTATGTAGTCTCAGAGTCGCAATGGAACAGTCGCACCGCTCCTACCTGAATGCACTTGACAAGAGATGAAATCAATCTAATACAGAACATCCTGCCACGCTGTGATAGTGAGATTAGTAATTTAAATTGGAGCTGAAACTTCATCCATTAGGTGAGGCAATCCATTAATAAGCTCCCAAGAGTTAATACCCATAATATTGCTGAAAGCGTCACCTAATTTGTTCTCCCAGTTAACTCGATTCCTCCTGATCTCACTCTCTGACACAGGAGATGGATGCAGGACTGCAGGATTTCCCCCATGATGCTGCTGCTGAAGACTGCCCGCAGCGAGTTCACGCAGGGTGCTATTTCTCCTTGGAGCTTTTTCCTCCCAGCCAGAAGCTCCTCTCTTGCCCACAGGGAGCTGTGGCAACCTCCTTGGGGGCCATTTGCCCCTCAGAGGCAGCAGCAGCCCCCGTCCTCAGACCTTTGGCTGCACCCCATCCTCCTTCACCCAAAAAACCATCACCCTGCACCCCCTCTCGGGCAGAAAGCCTACCTTTACGTGCCTGTTTTCTTCTAAAATCCCGTGTTTTTAAGTGATCTGTTAAAGCAGCGGCTCTCACTGGCTATTTTAGGACTCGTGGCAGTGAGCTCTGAAGCTTCGGTTTTCCTGTTAATATAGTAGCATTAAAGAATAATTAGGAAAAGGGTGTTAGGATTTTCTTTTTTGGCATTTCCAGCAGCACATTGTCAAGCTTCAGATTCTCAGAAAAATTCAGGATTAGAAACTGTGAAACAAGGGCTTGTTTGACAGGAAGGCAGGGCCCCTCTCTGCGGCCGAGGCTTACGGGAGCAAAGCTTTGGGGAGCACGTGACCAAGGAAACACGAGCAAGAGCAGAACAGCTTTAAAGTGATGCCAAATGTTTATTTGACCATAACCGATGGCCGTGTTTTCAAGAGTGCTCCGTGTCCTGCAGCCACCACTATTCCCAAAAGCCAGGAGCAACCCTTTGCATCAAAACCACAGCTCACTGGGACTTCCAGCAAAAGTAATAGACACATAAACCAAAACAGATCCTGATGCTAAGGGGTTTAAAAAACAAAACAAACAAAAAAAATCCCTAAGTTCACCCAAAGGCTAATCCCGATCTAAATATTTCCACAGAGGAGTAGGAGTAAAAAAGACAAAGCAAGTGGGATTCTGAGGAAAAGAAGGACATGGAAGGCAGCAACAACCAGATTGTAGGTGCCCCTCACGACAGCGCTGAGCATCGTGCAGCAGCTCTCTGTAGGAAGGACGATCCGTCAGATACAAGCTCGTCCCGGATAAGCTTGAGACAAGATGAACTCCTCGTAACAGCCTGGCAAAGCAATTTAAAAATACAGAAATATTCCATGCAAATGGTTCAAAAAGTTTATTGAATATTTAATTTACAAAAAATCATATCCCTATGAGGTGTTCTATGCAAAATTGGATAAAATAAACTGCATATAAAACCCAACCCTAGTAATGCAAATACAACACAGAAATGAGACCATGGAAAGGAAAAAAAAAAAATAAATCATGACATACACATGACATTCATTAAGGATTGTCCCAACCATCCAAGAATTGGTTCAACACGATGCCTTCTTCCTTCCTAGATACATTATATATTTTACCATTTCATACAGGTCTTCTATACTCCGTTGGTCCAAATTTACAGTTTATAAAAATTCTTTGCATTCCTTCTCAGCTACACCAGTTCTGCCATTCCTGTTTAGATCAGAAGGTGGAAACAGACAGTACATACACGGAACATGTGCACTAGTAGATGCAACTTGCTATCTTTGGTAGGGACCCTAAATCTGCAGTGAAGTCAGCTTTCTAGAACGACAAGAATTTCAGGTTTAGTTTTGGCAAAGAACAGGTTTAATTCTTGCTTAGTAGAACGTTACTGGCAGTTCCTGTTGAACATACAAAAAGTATAATTGTCTCTTGTTCAGTTTAAAAATTGAGATCGTTTATATGGGTTTTAAATCAAATTACTTGTATTAACATTCCTTGACTCAAATATGGTTACACAAAACATCATTACTGCACAGCAGGGCAACTCCTTGCATGAACAAAGGATGTATTGCACACAGAACACAACTGCAACCCCAGCCTGCCTTGTTTCTCCCGTTTAAAGCAGTGAGACTATTCCTGCAGGTAGGCGCACAGATTTGGATGCCAGTTTCCCTTTGAACAAGTAGGAATCTCGCCAAGTGGCTCAACGCATGTATAAGTAACTTTTCCAAGTTTTCCTGGGAAAGAGGAGGGTGAAACAAAACCAAAAAATAAAACAAAAATTTGGGACAATCAGTGCGAGAGTGTTTGCAGCCCTCCTCTGGCATAACAAGAACAGGAGGAGCAGGAGCATGAAAAACTAAAAAAAAAAATCAACGCAAGAGCCAAGGAACTTCAAAAGAAGGAAAAAGTAACCAGACTGTTTCCTTCATAACATTAATATTCCATAAATATTGGACAGTATTTGATTAACTGCCGTTAGCTGCAACTTTCAAGCATTCTCTTTGCTTTTTCACGCACTATCTGGAAAAAAAAAAGAAAAAATTATGCACTTCCCCAGTCCTCCCCTCTCCTGCTTAGTGGAAATGCAAATAACCTGCATAGCCATGATTTTCTTAGCTGAAAACATTTAGTGGAAGACTAACTAGACTTAAACACTAAGGAAATCCGCTCACTTATGAGTAAAACATGCAAGATTACGACAGACAGCTAATTGTCCTCAAAAAAGCTTTTTATGACAATTGCTAGTTTGGCAGAGAAGAAATGTTTCCAAATGCATGAAAATCATTTTAAGAGCCTTAGTGAAGAACATAGTAGTTACAATATATTAGCGATTTCTGTGGCATAAACATTTTAAAAAGCATCAGCAAAGTATTAAATATAAAAGCAATATGTATATACCCCTCCATCCTCAGAAAAGCATCATGATTTGTAGTGTATTAAGTCAGATTTATTGACTGGGGAATTAAGGCATAACCAGTAGACAATAGTCTTTATTGTCTCAGCTCCACATAATTTGCGGGGAACAGCCCGTATCGGCCTTTGCAGACACCCCTCCACCAGCCGTCATCGATCATTTCTATGTTTGTGATGATGTCATCTGGGTCAAAGGAAATCTCGTCATCACCCGCTGGAAAGAGAGATGAAGAGGCTCAGTGCTGACACAGGAGGCCAGGCTACAATCCCACCCAACAACCCCCCATCGCTGAAGACAACACCCATCCCAGCAGGGCACTGGGCAATGACAACCCATAGAAATGGACGCTCTCTCCTCCTCTGAGTGACGAGGTAGTCGGTTTTTACCTACTGCATTTTGGGTGCGTTTCTAACCTAGAGCAACAAGTGGCACCTAACACGCTGAGAACCACTACGCTTTCTTGATCGCTCCTCAGAATCAACCAGTCAAGATTTTAAACAACTATGTGTGCCAAGGGTTTAACCAGAGTGTTAACACTTGGTTAAAAAAGATTTTGAAAACTTCCACCGTTTCCAGAAACAGCAGCTAATCATTTTCAAAAGCATCTCAATGCTATTACTAAATCACTAAATTCCTAGTTCTTCATTTCATACATTACTACAAGAGTCTACAGGATGAAAGGCAAAGGAAAAATCCACACTTAGCTGTGCAGAACAGAGTTTTCAAAGACACGGTTAAAAACAAGAGCTTTGCTTACCAGCTTGATAATCATAAAGGGCTATGGCTGTAATTCCAAGTTCATTTTCGTATTCATCATAAGCATTTTCTTCTAAAGAGAGAGAGAAGAAAAATTAAAAACATGAAGCACACTACCTATCACCCCGAGTTCTTTCCTGTGGTGCTCCTCCTGCAATTCTACTGCTAACCCACATAGGAAGGCAGGGAACAAAGTATGCAAGTTTTTAGCAGTGCTGACGTACCTCTGAAATGGATTTCCTCCCTAAATCACACACAATTAAAGCCTAAACGGAAGCGTTCACAAGTAGGCATTTAATACAGCATAAAATAGAACACCTTTGTAAAATGTGACAGAATAACTGAGCCCAAGGTCAGCGTGTAAGAGACTTGTTAGGGGTGCACACTGTGGGGGGAGGAAGGGGCCTGTTTAAAACTTCATACCAGAGCAAGCAGGTTCATTCCTTGCCCTTCATTTAGTAACCAGAAGAGGTGACAAAAATAGGAATTCAAAAGAGCTGTATTCTTTCAGTTTCATTAGTTTCAGGCATCCTCACATGCACAGAACACATCACAATCAATTTCGAAGTCCAAGAACTGCTGACAGAATTTTGGGCTTTGTAGCCCAGCACCAGCACTGGCTCAGCACACATTATTTAGTCTCCATCTCTGCGCTTTCTTCTCAAGTTGAGCTGCATTACACAGCGTGGAAATGGTTACCCCTACATTTTGTTTTGAACCAACACTCTAGAGAGCGATGTAATTATTCCAACATCATCTCACAAAAGTTAAGTAATTTCAACCTTGCTCTAGCCATATCTTAATTTCCTAATTAAAGTTTGTTGGTGGAGAATGTAAAAAGTCTCACCAGACTAAGACTTTAGAAAACTAGGACAGTGCTATCAGCAGAACTATTAATTAAGTTGTTGCCCAAGGAAATAATCTTTATCTTAAAGGGCATCATATCAGAAACAAACACTCTACCTGCTTGGTAATGGTCTCCTGCCCCTGCCACTTCATAGACAGTCTCTGGCTCATATTCTGCCTCTCGCTGACTCACTGCTTCTTGGTAGTCTGACTCTGCAGGTTTGTAGCCGGACTCTGGCTCATGAGCAGCTGAATACGTTGTGCTGGAATTCTTGTAGGCAGACTCTGCTTCATAGGAAACCGCATCCTGCAGAAATACAGGTGAGGTTCAACAGGGTTTTGTAGAAAGGTTCCTACACTTAGGATCAAAAAACCAGGTACTGAAAGCAATTTAACAAACCTCATAGACTGGGCTTGAGGGTGCCTTCTGCTCAGTTGGCTGGGTGGTAGGAGATGATGGTGGAGTTAGTTTCTTGGCTTTAGCTTGTTCCTTAATTGAAGAGAAAGAAAAACTTCAGTGCAGTTTAATCACTGATGTCATGACACCAAACAAGAAAAAACCCTCCAATAACAAAGACAGACAGCAACTTCTGAAATAAACCGATGCGAACAGGGAGCAGAAGCAGGCTGGACTGGCTGGACCGTTAGACCTGCCTGAAAGTTTAGAGTGGCTGTACACAAAAGCCTCAGAAATATAGCAAAGCAGAAGGGAAAAAAGTGCAGAAACAAAAACCACACAGTATGTATGCATAAATGTGTTTAAAAACAGAGTACCCAATGTTCTTTGGCACGTTTCCATAGGAGCTGCAGGGTTTCTGTGTTCAATAGATTCATTCTGTTCATTAGCTGGCTGGGCCTCATGTCCCATTTTAGCATAAGTTTAGAGAACCTGAAGCCCGCATGTTCTAATTATACAACTGATATATTATCTTTGATGAGAAATGATCATGCAAGCTCTTGCAGGTCTGCAAAATACCTGCCAAAGCAAAAGACTGAATAGCTCAGACAAAACTAAGTCCTATATACTGACAATGAGAGATTCAAACGTTCAGAAGAGTTATATGTGGTAGCAATAAAAGCAGTATTGCTATTGTATTCTGTGACACAAAGAACGTGGATCTGAATCAAGTGTTCTGGCACTCAAGCACTTCACGCTGTGACATCCCACCTGTGAATCAGAGGGCAAATCCACAACCATCATTAGAAAGCCATTCATTAAAAAGCCAGGATACTGTAGTGCAAGAAATGCTACATGGCTTGCACAGCCTAAAAAAAAACAACAATCAAAAAACGAACACCCCACCCAACAGACTCTAAGCTAGCTATTAGATTTTGCCTCTCTTTACCATAGGTAAAAAGAAAACTGTGGATCTAAGACCAAACTTTTATTCTTCATTGTAAAAAAGAAGGGAGAATACATGTTATGGGAGACTGTGCACTCCAGTTGTTTAGGTCCATCAAGCTGCAAGTCCTCAGGGATCCTCAAGAGAAACTGTAGTCCAGAGATGAAGCAAGAGGACTTTGGCACAAAAAAAATTCTTCCTTTCCTTTGTTTGTCACAGCTCAAACAAAATACATCTAACAGAGAAAACAAAGCGTGTCTTGAGAACGGAGTCAGCTTTGAAGACAATTCAAAGCTTGGTGCTGTGCTTTCTGGAAAAAGTAGTCCTGATGCAAACAGCCCTCCCTCACTTTTAACTCCTGTGCTACAGATAAAAAAACACTAGCAAAGTGTTATTAGAAGTCAAATCTAAGTCTGGGGACAAATTAACTAGTACCAGTCCATTAGCAATGTCAACACAGCAACAATTTGAATTATTTGTCCTAGGAAATAGGTCTCTGCAATCCAGACGACATTTTAGGTTAGCCACAACAGAACTGCCATAAAACATTTAATTGCATGGTCCCCCCTCAGGCTAGGTTTCTTCAACACTGAAACGCATCCTGCCTTGTTCTCTAAGGCAGCAGAGGCTAGATAAATCATGAGGCACCCGTCAATTCAAACCAGCAGTTAAAGAAGCGTTCCCTGAACACCATTTGGCTATGTGACATATGTGAAAAGCAAAACAGAAAAAGGATTACCAGTAAACAGGGTTCTTGAAGGAATGCAGTCCATATGTACATGCCCATTGTGGGAGTACGTATGCCCACGTACTTACTTAAAGTGAGAGAACTTTCTGTCTGTGCAAGGAAGTTCACTTAAAGAAATAAAGTTCGCTTAAATCAAAGTCCGTTACCACCCTTTACAGTATCTGTGGATGGTGTGGCTTTCATCCGTCGCCTTTTCATGCTCAGCTTGTGAGCAAGGGGCAGCGCAGCCAGTGCCATTTCAGTTTCCCCTTAACCTCATCCTTCCTCTCTCAGTGTCTGCAGAATCACACAATTAACCATGGAGATGTTCAGTCTGGAAGAACATTAATCATCTGGTTACGGTGAAATTTAAATACCAGCTTTGGAAGAAAACTTCAGCTGTGTCCAGGCAACAGCATCTTTGATGAAGCACAAGAAAAATCAAGCATAATGGCTTGAATTTAACCCACACTTACAGCAAAAATAACAGTAAAGAAAGAAAGTAATTTTTGAGAGAGAAAGGGGAAGAAAGTAAAGACATAACAGTTCAATGACTCATGAGAACCTGTGTTACTACATTTAAAGCCTTCTGGGGAACTGTTTCCTCAGCAGGAGGAAACCTCAATGAAAAGCTGAAAGGGTAACAAAAGCCTAAATTCACCACCCTCCATCCACAGATCTTACTTATGAGCATACGATCACCTAAAATGAATGGCAAGAGAGCTAATGGAGAAGCTGAACTTCTTCCCCTGCTCAGCCCAGACTACAAACCCGTGCAACGGAAGGGAATACTAAGCAGAAAGCCTGACTACTTCAGCAAGATACATACGATCAGTCATTTCCTCCTCGCTGCTTAAAAAAAATGGCTCCAACTGGGCCAATAGGAATTGTCTAATGGAGAGCCATTCAGAACCTGTAGCGTGAAGTGGACTGTTTCAAGATTGAGATGAGCGAGTCAGACAAACTGTTATACAGGTCAAACCAAGAGAACTGAAGAAGTGACTGAAAGGCAAAGAAGGCTCAGTGTCAAAAGGCACAGGTCACACTGGCACGATGAGAGCCAACAGGACGATGTCCTGCCCTACCCTAGCCACAGCGGTTGGTGCCAGGGGTACGTGGAGAAATGCACGCACCAGTCCACTCGGTCAACCTCCCAAGACCAAGCCTTGACACAAACCTTCTCTAAAAAAGAAGCATCAATACTTTGTGTCAGCTGTACAACCTTTCAGAAAATTCACACAGCCACCAGAGCAGATTTCCCACTTCTTGCCAAGGACTGCAAGACAGCGCATCTGTCAGAGCTGAAGGACTGACATGTGTGAACTTCAGAGAGCTGTGTCCCCCCCAACACTTATCACTTAGGGCAACTGCTGCTTTGAGGGAACAGAGGATCTCTCCTAAACCATATTAGACTGTCATCACTCATAAGCAAAGCATGAAAGCTCTGTCCTCCAAATGGACCAGATCTCCAGAGCACTGGCAGGTAGCTGCTGCTCCTTGTGAAATGCAACTGTGTTGCAATGACATCACACGGTATTTTAGAATATACCAATATCCCTACTTGTCAAGACAGAGTAACATAAAGGGCATGTTCCTGGAGACACAGCTGCCACCACATGAAATATCTCCCTGCATCTTGAGGAATGCTGACCTGCTTCTAGCAAAGGTGCAGAGCAGAAAACATACATAAAGTACAGAAAAGGTCAGCATGAGGTATCAGAGTTGCCACATGCCCTAGCAAAGAGACATTTTCATGAGGTAGCTTCCTAAGAGGTGAAGCACTGAGTTAAGGATAAAACTACTAAACCAAATCCTGCAAAGATAACAATGCTGCTTGCCGTAAGTCACAAGTCCTAATGTTGTCCTGATCCAATGTGCTGACGGAGGAAAACAAGTGCTAAGAAAAGGGAAATCTCTTGAAGGACGAGCAAAGCTGCATTTTCAAGAGCAATGTACACCTCAAGGTTGTCTCCAAGTTGTGTCCAAAAAGAGTATTTGTTCCCATTCTTCATCACTCCATGGAATACACCTGAAAGCTGAGAGACTACAGCTCTATAGTGACTAGAGTTGCAGTGTTGGTGGCAAGGACAAGGACTGGGGAGGATGAGGAGCGAAAAATCACTTTGTTAGGGAAACAACCAGGTGCTAGACCTAGATACTGGCAACGCATAAGCTTAAACACACTGAAACATACTGGAAACAGTGGACAGAAGTTCAGGAGCAGAGAGAGCCTGTCAATAGCTGGAGGAGCTATGTGACTACCAGATGAATGGCTACACCAGAAGGGGGTGACACATGATGATAGCATTTTGCTGTGTCTCTGAGTAAGCAAGTGCTGAGGCATTTAACTTTTCTCATCTAAAGAGCTCCCAGAACAACTGTATGGACTGGATGCATTTCAGCTTTACCACTCTGAGGAGAAGGGAACCAAGTGACTCCCCTCGAGGCAAATGTTCAACTTTTCTCTGTGTGGCTCATTGCTGGAGGCCGATGCCAATGCCAAATGTTCAAGCTGACTAACAGAGTGGCACCCTGGAACAGACTTCCTGACCTTATCAAGTAGAAAAGACTGAATTCTTAACTTCAGCTCTGTATCTTTTCCTCTCCCGGCTTTAAGAGAGTGCCAGATGCTGTGTTAAAGGTGTAACATGTTTTTCTCAAGGACAGTAAAGAAACCCAAATACTATTTGGGGGAAAGTATTAGAAGTCCACAATGAACACAGGGATGAAAGGCAGCTTAGAGGAAATCACTGATACACAGAGATGAACTCCCATTCATCTTGTGATACATGTATGCAGTGAACACATGCTCACACTGTACATCTTGAAGCCAAAAGGCAAAAGAGGTGATAAGCTGAAAGAAAAAAGAAAAAAAAAGCAGAAATCATTTTAGATAGAGAGACTTGATTTATACTATAAAACCAGAATTTCCCAAACTTCAAACAGAACTCAAAAGGAAGTTAGCATTTTTCATAAATCGCACTATACACAAGATACGTGAGCCATGCAGTTTCAGCACAGCAGAACTGCAGAGCTATTATTTCAGAAGCAGCAGTGGCCTGCGCTGCCCACCTGTGTGCAGCAGAGTTGAGAAGCCAAGCAATGAACTGGGCAGGAGAACTGATTTGCGTTAACTACATGTTGTATTTTGTTAGGGTTCATTTTCCACTTTTGTGTGACTATACAGATGCTTTGCTGGCATAAGGAATAAGGTGGCTCAAGAGTGCTGTTGTTGGCAGCCATGCTGGTTTAGTTAATCTGCTAGCTTCATTAATGTGAAGTAACGTGCAGTTTCACTGAAGTGTATTTTTCTCAGTTTAGGAAGATCGTAGCTAGGTTACCGTAAGCCTACCATGCAGTTAGTTTTTCATGCTTGTAAAACAAACTATTTACACCAAGTCTAAATTTGTAGATGAATTAGACTACATTGATGGAACGGGAGGAACACCTCACCCTGACATCCTGTAGCAGCATCCCGCTAAGCGGAAGTATCTACCACATCTGAGAAACCAGTCACTGGATCTGCCCCGTTTGTCATTAGGGAAATGACCAAACAGATCTGAGAAACCATCTGACAGCCTTTCCTGGATTCCAGATGTCTCACAGAGGATGCTGAGACAAGTTCACAAGCTAGAAAATTTATTAGCAGGGTCTGCAGCTGGCGGCATACATTGGCTCTAACAATGAAAGATACTTTTGGTGGAAAATAAAAACAAAAAAAGGAGAAAGAGGGATAGAAGAAAGAAGGAAATACGAAAACTCCCACATAGCCAGCTAGCAAGAGCAGTGACGAGGGTCCCAGACAAGCACTCTCCTTTGGGGGGGTCTCTTCAGCGTAGCAAGTGGCAATGATGAAGATGATGAGGATGACCATTTTTCCTTGAGTACTATGTGCTCTTCATCAGGACCTGCTCGATCTCCCTACTGGTTATTCCTGCTTGGGACACTACTAGCACTAGTTGGAGCACGCTATTTCAGCATCAGTGGTGCACACTGGTCGGCTGTTAAGTCTCAGTGCACACGTATGGCAAAGTAGCATTTATTCAGAATTTAAAAGACTCCTATCTTTTTGTGTCCTATGTTCAGTCTTCTCTAGTATAAACTAGTATCTGTAAAACAAGAAGTGAAGGGGAAGGGAAACAGAGGGACAATTCTTATGCCAGCAGCAATTGCTTCTCAATCCCTGCCATAATACGGTGTGAGGCCATGAAATCAGAGTAACAGCATGGGACCACAAGGGAAACTGCCACAGAGGCTCTGGACGAACACTGCTGCAGCGGGAAAGGTTATGCAGCTGCAGACAGCAGGCCCTCAGGATTACTGATGACAAGGCACCTCAGGCACTGTGTAACAAAGCAAATGATCAAGACACGAAGGACAAGCTGCTATTAACACACTAATCCGTCCAGCAGAGTTTCACCAAATATGCAAATTCTATAAAGCAGATAAGATGGAGTTTCTGACTAAGCATTTCCTGGAATTGTTTTGCTTATGAATAACACAGAAATCACGAAGCTCTTAGCCATGCCAATGCTAAACTCATTTTCTTAATTCTCAAAATAAGATTCAATTAACATTTGGAAGATTATTTCCCTCATGGGCATGTGCTATACCAATGGGTGGTAACACCTCCATCCTCTACAATATTGTTTCCAAAATACCTGCATCACCAACTATCACCACGGTATGAAACTTCTTGAATAAGCATTCATACAGGGCCTTTTGGGGACAACATGTCTCTCCCCTTACGAGCTGCTCCATGCCCAGGAAATCTGGTATCACCGAAAGGCAGAAGTACAGTAGGAAGAGGTCAGGCTGCAGAGATTAGTGGTCAAGACTAGCATACCTATTTTGGGATAGGCTATAAAAAAATTATATAGGATGAAGTGTTACCCTGTCTGATGTCTGATATGGATGTGGTGCATGCTCAAAGATGGCTGGATTCACAAACAGGTAAAGCACAGCACAAACACAGGCAAATGTACAAAGAGCTTTAAAGCCTAGCTGGAAAGAACGAAAAGTATCTTTCCTTAAAAGATTCTCTTTTCTCCCAACACTGCATTGAAAGAAGACTAGATACACTGCCCAATTGGAATCTGAATCATACTGACCTCCAGTTTCCTTCGAGCCTCCTCCTGTTCTTGTTTCTCCCTGGCCATTCTTTGTGCTCTCTCAGCTTCTGCCTTCCTTCGGTCTTCCTGCTCTTTTTCCTTGGCTAGGTTTTCAAAGTTAGCTCGGATGCTGCTTGTTTTATTAGCAACTGTAACATTTAGAAAAAAATTCAAGTCAAATGTTGTTGTTGGAGGTTCTGTACAAAGGTAGCGCGGAATGAGTTTTTAGTGCACATTTCTGCTAGGACTGAACATGCTTCAGCTTTTCTGGTCTCTGAGCTCAGTTGAACAAAGTCCTTCTATCCCTCTTTCTCCCTCTCCCCTTTCAAGTCCAAACCTCTTGTGCGCCACTTTTCTCTTATATAAAAACCTCTGCAGCACTTCTCCCTCCTCTCCTTCATGGTACAGTCTCCACCACTCCACTCCCCTACTCACTCTGTTCTCCATTCTGATGCTCTTTATTCTCCCTTTCTCAACTCTGATGACCCTCAAGGGAAAAAAAAAACAAACCACAAACCAAAACAACCTCTAAAGGGAGGAGGGAGCAAGTAGTTGAGGTTGCTAGAGACCTGCAAATACAGCAGTTCCCTCTAGATGATGCTTAATCAGCACTACTACATCAACAGTAATATCATAGAATGATAGAATGGTTTGGGTTGGAAGGGACCTTAAAAGATCATCTAGTTCCAGCCCCCTGCCCTGGGCAGGGACACCTCCCACTAGAGCAGGCTGCTCAAAGCCTCATCCAGCCTGGCCTTGAACCCCTCCAGGGATGGGGCATCTACAGCTTCCCTGGGCAACCTGGTCCAGTGTCTCACCACCCTCACAGTCATGAATTTCCTCTTGATATCCAATCTAAATCTACCCTCTTTCAGTTCAAAGATGCTATCCCGTTTCTTACCATTACACTCCCTGACAGAGTCTCTCCCCATCCTTCCTGTAGGCCCCCTTTACGTGCTTGAAGGGACTATAAGGTCTCCTCGGAGCCTTCTCTTCTCCAGGCTGAAAAACCACAACTGTCTCAGCCTGTCCTCATAGCAGAGGTGCTCCTAGGCTTCTGAAAATTACCACCTCCAAACAAAGGATTTGGGGCCAATGCCTTACCAGCTTCTATTGGCTTGGTCTTCTGGTAAGTTGATGTTGGTTTTTCAATATCTTCAAAAGTTGCTGCATTCTATCAATAGAGAGAAAAAGTACTTCACAAATTCATGAAGACATTCAGACAGCTTTAATCTGTGACATTTTATTGTGTATTGCCCCTGTGGCTTTTTTTTGTTCAGAACACCAAACCACAATCAGTAAGAATCAAAACGTAACAAATGGAATAATTCTTTCTGTAAGTCAAACTATGTAAGAATTAATCTTCAGGGATTAAAACACATTAAAATCCTAGTAATTAAAAGAAGACGTGGTTCATGAACAGATGACTTATCAGAACTAAAAACGAGGCAATGTCCAAAACATTTATGGTGTAGCTGTCGCTGTTCTAATCCATATTATGCGGGATTTCTAGCAAGGTAAAAGCACCCAGTTCCCTTAAAGAAGCAGATATTGTTAAAACAGAGGGAGTATTTTGAGAACAGTATTCAGAAACTAGTTTTTTTAAAATGAATGGTCTGGAGTCCTGAAGCCACAAGTAAAAAAATCCTACAGACTTTCAAACTTCTCTACTTTCTCACTTTTAAAGTGTTCTACATAAAGCTGAGAGTAAATTTATCCAGTAGATAAATCTCAGTGAGGACTTTTTCATCTTCTTTTAAATTTAGAAGTGGAGAGGTAAAAAAGAGGTATCAGCTGCCCTATCTTTCACTGTTCTAGAATACTAAACCAAATTCTCCTAAAGAGAACCTCCCTCATAATCACAGTGATCCAAGTTGGTAGATATCACACACCTATTTTAAGCAGTTCACTAAAAGGATATCCTCAACATATAAGGCATTAGCTAATTGCTAGAAGACATGACTGAAATTGTGGAATGAATGGATTTCCTCATTCCTTCGTATAAATTTTGCTATTCTTTCATTTACATGTTTCAGTTTTCCCTACTTTTATATATGTATATGTATATGCTACACATATGTACACACATACACGTGGGTATTAACTGCCATTAGCTCTGTGTGTATAAACTCAATTTTCAAAGAATTAGAAAAGCAAAGAACTCTATTATTAGACTGGAGAAGTATCCAGAAATAATGAGCTGAACACTGCAGACCTAACCAGACTATTTTGTATCCCTACAGACTATTTAAGTCATGGCTCTTTTAAGCAACTTACCTTATCCATCCGATCTTTCTGTACACCATATTTCCCACCAAATCCTTTTGAATAATCTAAAAGCAGGAGAAAAAGGTCAGAGTAGGGAGTTTGTTGTCCCTCCCATCTTTCTGCCCAATGCAAATAGCCATTTCAAATGCAAATAGCCATTTCAGCTGCATGCAGAGATACAGTGACAGCCGCCAAAGAAAATGCAACTTGTTTTTTGATGCAGAAAGGATACATAACCACAAGAGCCTTCAGGTACACCAGCAGATGACAGATTGTGGGCCACATGCATTCTTTGAGTAAACATTAAGCTGAGGACCGATAAGGTATCAAGCAAGGAATAAGGGATGAGCCCTTCTAATGCATCACTTCTGTAACACAGCCTTTCACAGCACCAATTCTTAGCCCTCTGCAGTAATCATATAACCTAAGCCATTTTGCTTTGCTCAAAGGAGCGATATCCAGTGTTCGGTGACCACAGAGGTGTTTTATTCTCTTTAACTTGGTAAATTCTATGAATGGCAGGAAAATATAACAAATTTCTCATTCCAGTGGATTTAGTTGTGATACTCAACTGATGAACATTAAAGTCACTGGTAATAACTCCTGTTCTACATATGGAAAGGGGCAATTCCACAAGACAGCACGAGCCTGCAACAACTCACCACCACAGAAACGGGGTGGCCACGCTATTCCGTACCACCCCTGCACACTCTTACTCTCACCTAGTGCTGACTCCAGCACTTGTTATCTTCCAAAATGAGTTTAAACTCATTAGTGGCATTACCAAAGAAAATAACAAACAAACCCTGACAAGAGTAGCTTTCTGCTCTTTCTAGTAAGTCGTACTCAGAGAAAAGTCTGATGAGCACCAGAGCCAGCGCAGTAGAAGCAGCAAGAGTGTGTGACTGGAAAAAACACCTCGTTCTGGTGGCAGTGAGCTGTAGGAATGTGCCCTTAGACTCTGTAGATGGACAGGCTTTCCTATGTGTCCCTGGAATACAATTACAATTGCTGCTTCTCCTCTCAGCCCCAAACCACTTGGGTCCCCTAGCCAGCTATTTCAGTGTTTATACTTGGGCTCTGCTAAGGCACATCTGACGCTCTAAAAGTTTGAATTTGTGTCACTGTAGCACAGAAAAATATTGACTATCAAAATGAACAACCTCATTTTCTTCAGCTTTGTATGTATTTTCAGCCAGAATAAATTTACTACACTTACATTTTCCTGATCCAGACTTCTCACTTTAAGATAACGGAAAACCAGGAATTCATGGTTTGTACCCCAACTATTTCACAATGAATAAAGAGAGCATTATAACAGTATTTGCTCACCCAAGAACCACAAACATTCCCTACTTCTTGTTTTAAAGACTACAGTCATTTTAAACTGATCTTGCCATAACCCATTGCTTATTAAAGGTTACATGCATGGTTCTTATATGAATATTTCCCCACCAATTTATCTAGGCAAAACTTCACATTTAGACTCTAATACTGGTAAGCAGGACGTCATTAACATCATACTAATATACCTGACATACTAATGTCATTATTATCACAGTGTATGTATAGCTATTAACTAAATGCATAATGCTGTAGAGCTGTTAACTAAACTTTGGATGTCTGTTTCCTGAATACCGGCTTGCTTTATGCAACATTTTAAGAATAAAATGGAAGAACATTGATAGATCATGTAGGAACAGAAGCGCAAGAAAGTGTCTGCACATTACTAGCATCAATCTACTCAGATGACTATTTAAGACTGTGTGAGAAGTGGCTGCACTGTTAAGAAAGTAACAAGTGAAAACGGTGCCTTGTTGAGATTCATGCTTGGCTAGTTTCTCCTTGTAATCAAACCCCACAGCAGATGGGTCCTGCCTTTCTGTCTGTACACCAAATTTCCCTCCGAAACCACTCTTATAGTCTGAAAAAGCCACATGTAATAAATTAAAATGAAGGGAGGAAAATAAAGAAGTTTAGTCAGAGATACTCAGAATAATTTTTGCAGTATTTCTCAATTACCAATAATTTTTGATGGTGGAAAAAAAAAATCATAATACATTTTTGCAAGAGTAAATTCAAAAGAAGTTTCCACTTGAGATTAAGAAGAGGTCAACATGATTTATCAGACGTTAAGAACACCATTCTGAAGTCACAGAAAAAAAGCACTTCTCAACATTTTTCATACATACTGCATAGTGCACTTGCATTTGATCAACATTATGAACACAAACACAGTATATTCACCAAAACAAAACAGCATACAAAAGGATATGAGAGAATAAAATGAGCTTCCTTCATCAGTGTGGTTAACATTTGTACACCATAGATCTGACTTTTAAAGAGGTGTTAAGATAAGGTCCACAGAGACTACCCTTCAGGTATTTCTACACAGCATTGTTTAAAGGAAGGAAGAATATACCTGCTGCCACAAAGCTTGAGGTAAAAAAGCTCTCAACTAAGAGCTATGACCATTCCCTACTCCTGCCTTAGAACAGCTATTTTAATATATGGTATAAAACAAGGGCACAAAAAAAGGGCTGCAGGTAATCCTCTTACATGAAATCTGCTGGAGCATCCAACAGAACAATAATCTGAGGATCACTCTAATTTCTTTAATTTTTATTTTAAAAAATTAATTAATTTAATTACTTTAAGTAAAAGAGTGGTGACAGGCAGAGGGCTGGAGAGTAATCATTATTTTGTAACTTTTCATCTGGGTACCAGTATCATAGAATCATAGAATCATAGGGTTGGAAGGGACCTTAGTAGATCATCTAGTCCAACCCCCCTGCCAGAGCAGGGTCACCTAGAGCACATCACCCAGGAACGCGTCCAGGCGGGTTTTGAATGTCTCCAGTGAAGGAGTATTTCATAGGAATAGGTACTTCACCAACAACGAGACAGGATCACATTAGAAATTAAGATTTCCCTTGCATGAAAATAGGGGTATACGTAACAGAAACCAGAAAAGGGAGATTATCTGTGGAAAGCACACAGGAATTGCTAATTTGCAGTTTGCACAACTCAACTGAAAAAAGAAAAAAATAATCCAGGCTACGTGCAGACCCATGAAGGTTCTGCAGTGAGAAAGTCTGAACTTGCAGCGACCCAGGTGTGTTAAACCTGCTTTGCAGACACCAGTACAACCAGTACACAGCAACCGTTCAAACACAGAAAAAGGAGACTCATGTCAGCTACTGTAAGGTCGTGGCCAAAGATACCAAGGAGGAGGGTTCACACAGGGAAGAGAAAAGTCAAAATAAGGGAAGTCCGAAAGAACAACAGAGAATTGTGAACTGATGTACCTTTCTGGGATTCGTGCAGCTGCACTTTCTCCTGGTGATCCCAGCCAAGTGCACATTTGTCTTGTCTGTCTGTCTGCACTCCGAACTTGCCTCCAAACCCCTTTACATAATCTGTATGCATGAAGTTTCAGAAAACATTATTGCAGTTCATGACGGTAAACAGTGTTTAATAAAAAAACAGTAACATACGAGGGGATAAGCTGCCCTGTCGTTAATGATACTATCTTTCACTCTCTTTCCCCCTGCGATACACTACCTCAACAGAGGGAAGAATACCCGTTCAGTAACTCTAGGATCACGGTGCAAGGAAGTACCATAAATCCCGTGAAGATGACAGCATACAGACTCAATAATATCCTAAGATCTGAAGAATCTGATGCACTTTCCAACTAAAGCCATATAACACACACACATATATATATGCACACATAGATATATAAATAATGAAGGACCTGACAGGCCTCTGAATACTATAGATCTGTGCAATTACACATTTATTTCAATAACATCCATACGACACAAGGTCCCTTGGAAATCAGATTGTGAAACTCAGGCACAGTTGACAGTGCCTTCCTTTTCATTTAAGGGAAATAAAAATCTGCATACACAAAGGGCAAACACATGTTTACCACACAAAAAATCCCAAACAAAATATTTTTTCCCAGGTTTAAAAGGCTGATTGATTTGAACTAGTATTTTTAAATAAGATAATAAAAACCTTTCTGTGATTCATGTTTTTCCGTTTTGCCTTGATATTCAAAGCCAACAGCACTTTTGTCCACTTTGTCCTTGTCAACACCATATTTACCACCAAAGCCCTTGGAATAATCTAGAGATAAGAGTGAAGAGAAATGTTCAATAACAAAATATTACCTTGAAAAATTGTGATAGTCAGACCTGCTAACATTACATTACGTAGTAAAAGAAGCACTGACATCCCCGGTTAATTTTGATTCCAGGCACTGAAATTCTTCAGAATACATTCTCTCAGGATGGAAAATAAAATAACATCGTACGTAGTTCAACTGCTGGGCAGTATCAGCAGTTCTGCCACTTGACTCCTTGATAAAATTCTAAAGACACTTATAGCAAAGTGAACTTCAAAAACCATGTCAGCAACAGCCTGGATGCTTTTAAACAAACACCCCCTTCTTCTCTTTAGCATTTCTAGAGTGCAAACATCTCTTTGAGATAAATAGAAAACAGATGGCAAAAATGACAAAATTTTCCAAAATGGTCGATTTTTGATCAGATACGCCTGGAAACCCGATTAGCAACACAATATTAACTCTAAGCACTACCAACTTTGATAAATGTTTTAATCTATAAACAGATGATTCTTCCAGAAACGCTTCTCTGTTGCAGTTAAACTGCTTACAGTCTCAGTACTTTAATCTACAGCTTTGCAAAAGAAGTTGCAAAAAACCTGCAGAGAAACCCATGTGCCCTGCTTACAAAGTAATGGCAGTTGGATCATTGCTTAAAACCAGTCAGAACCTCTGTTTTAGGTTTCTTTTTCAGGAGTTTAAGCTTTCAGCAAGGTAACTTTTATTCAGTGCTAACTTCCAGCAGGTTAGGAGTGCAACAATGTAAAAAATTAGTATTTTACAATACTGCCCATCATGAATGCCTACCACATCAGAGTACGAACACACCAACACGCCTATCTACTCACCCTTCTGTGACTCGTGTTTCTCAGTTTTACCCTGGTAATCAAACCCCACGGCACTCTTGTCCACTCTGTCAGCCTGTACTCCGTATTTTCCACCAAAACCACTTGAGTAGTCTGCATTGAGGGTAAAGCACAATAAAAATTAAATTAAGAAGCTTTTAATAGAAACATCATACCCTAGCAAATGAGCGGGATAAAAAAAGTTATTTCAGAACTGAAATATTACTCATTAACACACAAAATATGTTTAATTTTAAACACAGAAAATAAGATAGGCAACTGTCCTATAGTTTATGATGGTTTCTCTTTAATCTACTCCCCATTTCCAACAGGGTGCAATACAGCAAACACCAACTCCCAGTCTTTCTAAAATGTCCCTGAACCTCACTTCTAAAAGAAAAGTAAGACTCAGGATGACAAGACATTTCCTTGTCTTAAAACCTCATCACCTCATGAAATTGCTTTGAAATTCACTTTTTCATCTTGTCTTCCACCCAAACCCCTCAACATTTGATTCACTGAGCACATCACAGCGAGGCTTCACTAAATAAAGTCTTTTACAAACAGTAAAAGAACAGACTACTATCCTATTATTTATAAAAATTGAGTGTGACCCCCTCACCACTTTACCTTTTTGTGAGGCATGCTTCTCGGTTTTCCCCTGATATTCAAACCCAACAGCTGACTGGAAGAGAAATAAAAATGTACGTTAACAAAGTTCACGTAGAAAAACCACATGCACTTCAGTGGACAAACAGCACGGAACGTTTCTGTGTCTTTCCATACTGCTCTGACCTTCTTGATCAGGAACATAAATAGCTATTTAACTTATAGGCCATATTCATTTACATGACAATTTAGTACATGTACTCATGGCAAGGGTTTTGTCACCCCTTGCGAAAGCAAATTGTTCTAGCGACATACTGTAGTCTTGACAGGTTCAGCAACTCAGTACAACAGGAATTCGGCATCTCCATGCAGAGATTGTTAAACAGTCTTGGAACGGGATGCCAATTATCCTGCCCAGTGGCTCATGTTGCAATACAGGACAAAACATCCCCAAATCCCTCCTCCTTCTGTAGCATTCACACTGATTTTATCCTCATCAAAGAGCACAGCTTGGCTAAAAGGCATATTTTAACATTTCTTTTCAGTTTTCTTTTCAACTCATTTCTATTTGCCGTAAGGGCTTTTTTATGTTTTGCTTTAAACAGAAATTCATCTCCCTAATAGTCAGTGATAGCTTACTGCTAAACTTTGAATCCATCAGGAAGAGCAGACCACACCAGCATTTTAAGGTATTGGAATTTTTCAGCTGTACGCACAAAATGATAAACTCAACTACTCCAAGTAGCTGCAGTACAAGTTGAACTTGCTTACCTGGTCAACTCTATCAGTTTGTACTCCAAACTTGCCACCAAAACCTTTCACCGAATCCACTTGGGAGCAATGCTTGGAAAGCTTGGATTGATATTCATGTCCAACAGCTGACTAAAAGAAATTGCATAGTTCAGAAATGGTCAGTGGTTCTATACAGTTCTGTGTGTAAGAGAAAACACTGCAATCAAGTAACTCAAGGATAAGCTTCATTACCAACACGCATCATTGCCACTTTTCCTGTTCAAAATAACTTCCCTGGAAATTGCTACTCACCTGAGAAGTCTTTACAAGACTGTCACCATGCTATAAATACAGCCTAGGCAAGGGAAGCGCCAAGAAGAGCCTGACAGCAACAACGGTATTTTATGAAGACTATTTTACACTCTGGATTTTTACTTCAGAACCACAGGAATGAGAACAAGAAAGATACAGAACAGAATTTTGATGGTGTTCATGCAGAATTTAAAAAAAGGCTTAGTTCCAGATAAAATACACAGCCTTGTATTTAGGCACACAGCTACAGTTCTCTTTTAGATGATATTAGATCGCAATCAAAACCAACTACAGCTAGGTTTTCCATTGATGTTCTTTTAGGGAGGCACGCTGATCTCCTGCATAAATCAAAATTAGGCATCTTCTCTCTATACTTTCTCCTCACTTGCAAAACAGCATCACAAAATGAAGCAGTGCATCCACATCAAGGCAGAGCTCTCCCTGCTAAAGGTGTCCCAGCCCCGCAGTCTCCCACTGGAGTCTGTCCTTGGAACTGGAGCTGAACACAGCAAGCAGAGGCACAGTTACACCGCACTGTGACTTGCTTCAGGTAAGACACAAGTGTATGTAATTACACACCTGAAAGTATATGCAGATAGCGTTTGCCAGTGTTATATTCATCTAGTGCTAGGATACCCTTCTAGGTACTGGAATTGATGCTAGAGCCTAGCACCTTGAGGGGTGATACATAACATAGCCAAAAAATGTTTTTGCCTTATCCAGTGTCAAAACTGAGCTCGAAAGGCTGCCCCTGTGACAAGCACCTCTCCTGACCCCACACCACTACCTGCCCCACGCAGCACCACCACCTGCAGCACCGCAGGTCCCAGCACCGTGCGCGGGGCTGCCGGCACCTGCGTCTGCAGCAGAGCCCCCTCCTTGCAGCCGCCCCAAGCTCTGACCTTTGAGAAATGAGAAACTGCTTATCTTGTACCAGTATCAGACAGCTGGACCAAGGTGAATTAATTTGAGGACACAAGGTGTCTAGAAACCATAAGTAACTTGGGCTTTTACAGTATTTGCCTTTTTTTTTTTTCACACAGGTGCTGGGGAGGAAGCATTCCCAGTACTCAGGAACTGCCAGCTAACAGAACAAGGATGTCAATAATAAGACACCACCTTAACTTACAAGCAATATAAAAGCTCCTTTCTTTTCCTGACTTACTTGTTCTTTTTGCAGGTGTTCTGTAGCAGAGTTACTGTTAAATGTGACAGAAAAGGCTCCCACCTCCCTTTCTTCTTCTCATTACATTTATGGAAGACATGAAACTCCGAAAACCCTAGGTTTTGTGTGGTTTTGCATGATCTCTCTTTTGTTATAGCAATTGAGGTAGGTAAAGGTTTAAGCATGTTATTTTCTTTATGGGGTTGCAGAACTTTCTGCATTTCATCAAATACCAAGCATTACAGCATACCCCTTTTTAGAAAAGACTTCGAAAAAGATTTTTCTTGGAAATCCGTATTCCAGAGTAAATTGCCCTCATAATTTGTCAGCACAATACTCTGCTACATTTTAAATCAGTTATGGAGGTCTAGCACACAGAATGATATAACTGTTCATTTTAAGTCAGCATCAAGGTTTTGTCCTAAATGCAGCAAAACCCTGTACCATCGACAATACTGCAGGAAAGCTCATTTAATTCAGGTGGTCAAGCCTTAATCCTAGCACACCTGCACAGAGACACAGATACCCATGAAGGAGAGATCGCAATGACAAGGTTTTAGACCTATAGTTATAAGGAAGAAAGCTTTATTTAAAAAACAAATTCTGAACGTCTCCTGCCACCAGTATCACTCAGATGTGCGTGACCATTGTGTTTTTCCCGATGATTAATTCCGGCCTACAGGAAACAGTACTCACTTTTATTTCTTTCTTTTTTCCCCATAGACACAGATGAGGGATAAACTACTGACATTAGCGAGCTACACAGCTGCAGAACAGGCCTAATAGTCAGATCTGCTCAGCAATTCCTTGCCACAGTCAAAGGTTAGGTTAGCCTATTTCAAAGGCCCATTGAGAATTACACAGCAATTTACTTCGGAACATGGAAATTCAGAAAAAATTTAAGGCTGCCAAATTGATAGAAACCCAGAAAGTAAATAAAGGAAGAAAATAAAATCATTCTTATTGAGGAAACAGGTTGGCTCTTATTTTAACAGAGTACATGAAAGAAACTAGCCAGAAGTTGACATACCTGTCTAATTATAATGTGGCTTAAGAATTATCACTACTTTTGATAATAGAGCATAACTTAAACAGCCATTGAGTCCTTATGTAAAACACTACCATCTTACGGAAGTACAACGATTTTTTTAAATACCTGGATTGCTTGTCACTGTTAACAGTTTACCACTGTTTAAGAGAGCTGCCCTCTAATTTAAAAGAAGCAGCACACTGCTTTGTTCTTTGGCAACCTCCATATGTATAGAAGAGCTAGCGCAGCACCGAAATAAAAAAACTACTGAATTTATTCATGCGTGAAGTACTTCCTTAATTTAGAAATATACTTTCACAAACCTGAATGTTGACTCCAGGGGAATCCACCCAGGACATAAGCAAGTAGAACTGCTCTAAAGACAGAGCAAGCATCAAACAAAAACATGTGGGGCCACTGCACAGCCCAGAACTACTCATCATTCACAGATTCCTAATTTGCCACCTGAAATACTTGTTCCTGATGCTTCAAGTACTTTAGTTCAGTTCTTTCTGTAGGACTATCTTGATTTAATTGGGGAATGGAGCGTGATGGTCTAACAGATTTGGGTAATAGTGGTTACACGTGTTCTTCTTAGAGCACTGTAAGTGTCATACCTCTGCCCTCAGAATGAGCTTATGCCATAATCCAAGCTTCTATGTCTCCGAACCTAGCAAAGTTGGAACAACTCTGCAGCTTCAACAAGTTTAACTTACATATATAGTTGCCCTGTCCACAGGCAAGCCAAGGCAAGGCTTATAATATTGTCCAAGGGAAGCATTCATACTTACTTTATCCATGCGATCTTGTTCAACGCCAAATTTCCCTCCATAGCCATGGGAAGCTTTTGGTCCTGTTTCAAGTTCCTTCTCTTTGAGGTTCTGGTGTTCTTGGAAAACGTTCTCTCTCAGCTGATGAATACTTTAAAGACAGATAATTAAGCGGCAAGTTTTACTACAAAAGTTTCAGAAGACAACTTCAAAAAGATGCAAAATAAAAAGTATGATGATAAAAATATCATCTTAATTAAAAGTTGGACAACTTGTATTTTTCAAGCCCTTCCTATTTTTTCAGTGCACAAAGCACTTCATCAGATCCTGAGAAACAGAATTTATTCCACTGCAAAACACCTTTTGGAAAAAAAAAAAAAAGAACCAAACCTAAATTGTTGGGTGTAAGACTAACATGGAAGGCTATTTTGCTATTTGAACAATTACTCAGAATTCATATGTGCCTGAAACATATTTTCTTCTCATGTCCTAATTTAAGTTCTTTCCAACACTTTTTATTTAGATGGCAACTTTTCAGAATAGGGATCATCTCTTACCGTACAGTCCCTATGGTAACAGGAATCTAATTCTAACTGAGCATTTTGGACACAACTGTACTGCAAAATAAGGATGCAGGGAGATGCACCCCCTTTCCCCCAGGCGTTCCCTTGCAATATGCAGGAATTGAACTAACAGTAGTGGAGGGTACATACAACAAGGACAAACTGAGGTGGTAATCTGTACCTTAAAACACTTCTCACTTGAGTTCAAAGCTTCCTCGGGCGTAATTCAGCCAGTAGGCGTCCCCACCGCGCTCCAAATAGGGCAGAATAAAACTGAGCCCTGAAGTAAACCACATAGCTCAGTCTCTCTCTGTTTATAGCACTGATGACATTTATCCCTAGCTTTGTACCACGAGGGCTGATACGCCAGAAATACACAAGCAAAACCAAAATGAACATCAGAACCGCGGATTTCCTAAAACTACTTCAAAGTGAAGACACTTTTCATAACAAGTACAAGATTCAGAATCCGGATCATCTGTCTCGCATAGCCCTTTGTGATGCATTCATTTGCTTTTCTGCCAGAGGGCTCAATTTCTTACTTTGACAGAATTTCTATGAGTTTGGTAGCAGTTTTCTAAACAAAGCCTAAGAGTTAAGGGACCAAATGCATCCTTGAAGTATTAAACTGGAGCTGCTCAGATCACCCAACACAAATTTCTCCCCTGGCAGTATTGGCTCTTACACCAAAACAGAACAAAGAATCTTTCCAGACACAAAAAGGCAGGAAAAGTAACATTTCGAGTTACAAAGAAAGATTTAAGAGTCCTTGCACCATAGTTCTGATCTTAATTTCAGATCTGAAGATGCTGAAGTATTTGAAAGACCAGCAATCTGGCAAATAATCCATCTTCTACGAGACTCTTGTTTTAATTATGAAGATATAAGTAAGTGAGAACATGAGTTAAGTCGCCTGGGATTGTGACTATTAATAAATTTAAAAGAGAACTGCTTTACTTGATGTGCTCTTGATGGCCGGATCCTTTCACAGTTTTAGCTCCCCAGCGCTGTTCTTTCTCACTCACGTCATTCTGTGAAGAACACATAAAAAGAGTTAAAACCCCAAAACATTACCAGTTATCTGCACTTTAGAGTTCACAGCAAAAGCCTTCAGCAGTCGGCGAGATCAGAAGAGTTTAGAAAAGCAGCTAATACCACCTTCACTTCTGCTGTCAGCCCCGTGCTTTGTCCATTGCTGAAACGCACGGAGCACACGCTCAGTCCCAGGAAGCTGCTGCTTCTTGACACGAATCTCTTCTGTACAGACCTCCTTGCAGCACCCAGCCAAGACAAGGTAGTCTGATAGTTAATCACCCACAGGCACAAACCCCTCATTCTCCCTTCCTCTGAGAATACGCTCCCATGGGTTTACCTTGCTGAGACACAGACCCCGCCCTGAAGTGTTACAGAACACACTTCTGCTGAATCAACAAAATTCAAAAAGCCGTACCACAAAATCAGGATCTGTCTCCCAGTCATCGGCTCCGTCATCCTGATTGACAGAAATGGTGTGCCCCACAGTAGCCTTCCACATCTGCAACGCCATCAGAAGAAGTACTGTCACACTCCAGTTACATCAACTCACGTTATATTATGTATAAGCTGATGGAGTCACAATCCAAAATTCCCAATAATGCATGTTATTTAATCACATAAACAGAATCTGTATTTGCAGTGAAAGTAGATTTGATCATTGGCTCTCAGGTTGTCTTCTCAAGCTCAACCCCTTTTACTTTTCCTATTAGTGCTGCAAAAATATTAGGAGCAATCACTGACATGATTTCAAAGAGCACAAGGAAGTCTTTCCTTGCCCAAATTAATATGTCTTTTCTTCATTCACTGCACTGAAAGACTTCTCTTTAAACAGGTCTCCAAACCAAACCAACACCCACTTCCAAAGACTGTCGCTAATTCTAGATCCCATGCACATATTTAAAGCACAGGAATAGGTTTTTTTGCCAGCCATTACTAATGATGGGCATGATAATATTTATTAGCCAGTATAACCTACACATTTCCTCTGTTGTGTAAGGAGTTTCAGCATCGTGAAAGAAATCCAAACAACTGTCAGAATTTGCATGCAATGCAGACATTAGTCCACCTGCCTGCAACAACAGAGTACACGAGTTCCTGCATTTCTCAGATCATCCCTTGTGAAACACGTACACAAACTCCAGTGTCTCATCTGACTTTCAGGAGAAACAGAGGGTGAGTGCTGGAGTACCAACAGCAGGAAGCAAAACTCATAAAAAGGCGAGCAATAACATCTAGAAACAACATTCAACACTTCTAAGCGGCGAATGATTTTGGGCATCTCATTTTCTGGAAACCTCATCCCCTGTGGAGTATCAAATTGGACACTTTTAATTAACACTTTGGAACATGACTAGCGCAGAATACCTGACCTGCCTAGTGTTAGTGGCTGTATTTTATAAACTTGATCAAAATCAAAACAAATTAATTCTAAAAAGCAAAACAAAAACAACAAAAAAAGCTTTCTGTTCTCCCAGCTTTTTCAGGAACGTTAAGTCCAAGGAAGTCTGTCTTTTCTTCATCGTTATTCCATCAGAGTTCAGTTCCTTAACATAACATGATTCTGCCTTTATCCTTCTAACTAAGAACAGATTATAAGGATGATTATCACAGACCATTTCATTCACACAAGCATAATCCAGTTGGTAGAAAAAACCCACCCTTTTAAATGAGCAACTAAAAAACCAAAGATAAAAGAGCACAGAGGAAAAAAACCACTGCATGCTCTGCAGCCGGACAGAACAAGCTGACGAGCCAGTTTTATGGAGCATTTTAGAAATTTCAGGACTGGGAACAAGAACAAGAGCAACTGAAAAACTGGTTGTCAAGCCCCAAAGCAGCAAATGACAGAGTGGCCCAGAAGGAGGGTGTAAGTGCAGAGCAGATGACATCCTGACATAGTAGTAGTACCCTTCCCTTCCTGCTTCGTTAGGTCTCCCATCTCCAAATAGTAACTACATATTGATAATAAAAACTGTTGGAAAGCGGAACCGAAACAGCTCAGTGAGGAAACTGAAGGTGGGGTCCAAGGTCTGACTTTGTAACCAAACACAAACCTATGGCCACTCCACACCCCACCACCCTGTGCCAGTTGTTCAGAAATGGAATTCAGGTGACAAGAGCTGAAGTGCAAGTAAATATGCACGTGGTCACTCTATATATTTTGTGCAAAACACAACTTTCCCCCCCACCCCAAGTACTTAGTTCAAGCATTCACTTCTGTTTTGTTTTGCTTTGTGCATTCAGCTGTGCGCGGGCATTTAAAAGAACAAAAGCTAGATGGAAGTCTAGATTTCTTTGCTTCCTCCTCAAACTCTCACAAACAGGAAGGAAGGATTTCACATGCACTCCCTTACAAAATCCAGAATCCACTGCGTTTCTTCCTAAATTACGCACATAAATGCCAACATTTTTCCACGCCGAAGCAGCGCAAGGGGTCTCAGGCAAGACCTCCGATTGCTGGTGGGGAGCTAACAGAAATAAGCCAGGTTTCCGCAGCAGCTTGCTATTACAGCATCTCTTCCGAAGCAGAACATGGAGAAATATGATCTATTTATGAGTCACTGGCTCACATGGTCAAATTTCTGAAGGAAAAAGAAAACGCTACGGTTCAAGCGCAAACTGAGGCTAAATATATGCTTTGAATTTACCCGGCCAGCTCTGCTCTCCGCTGCTGTTATGACTAACCAGCAATCACAGCATCCTACCCAGCACCTTTAGCGGCGCCCTGGGGAACTCCCCTCTTCCCCAGGCCTTGGGACCAGCTCCTGGAAGGAACAAAGGGGGATGCCGAGGCCGTAAGCCCGGACACAGCACTGCAGGCGAAGGAGACCAAGGGGCAGCTCCAGGCCTTCGCCAGGGCTCAGTGAGGGCGGCGGGGACTCCTCCCGGCCTGGCTACCTGCTGGGGACCCGCTGGCCACCCCGGCAGCTTGCCGTGCCCTCGGCAGCAGCGTCAGGGCACCCGAGGAAAAGGATTTCAGCAGGGAAATTCCTCTCGTCTGACTCCACGGTGGTAAATAACCTCACGCCCAGCCTCAGCAGGCCACGGCCACCTCATTTTCCCCCTCATCACCACCAGGCCCTTCCCCAAGCCCCCAAAAGTCCTACAGCAAACGCTTTTTTCTTCTTTTAAGTTACCTCTGAGCTACAGGCAGCTTTAGAGAGTGTAAATATATATATATAAAAAAAAAAAAAAAAAGAGATGGTCATGTAAGC
>VXBO01004010.1:488850-499067 GCA_013400135.1 Rhinoptilus africanus
CCCTCAAAAAAGATAAATAGCGGGGGAATATATACATAAAAATATAAATAATATTTTTTATATCTATAGCGTAGCTTCTCCTTTCCCCATTTCTTTAAATCAAACGAAGAACCAGCACAACTACTTCATAAAACGCACACGTCAGGGGGCTTGGGAAGGGCTCCAGCAGAATAACATGGCTTCAAACATGCTCCCCAACCCCCCCAAAATCTTAATACTCTTTTGCACCGTCAGGTTTTGGAAATAGGAACTGCCGTCGTCTTTTGAGGGTTTCCATCTCTTTTTATCAGTGGGCAAAAAGGTCATCTGTATCTAAAGCCAACAGATGCCCAAAGGAAAAACCACGGGGTTTTAAAATGCCGCCTGAATGCTTTAGGAGTTACTCGTTGGACCACTGTTTGTTTATAGAAAAGGAACAGTCTGTTCACAGAAACAGACTCCAAGGAGTGTAATTTCTAGCAAAAAACCCCACCAACCCATTACAAATAAATAGACAAATTCAAACTGGAATAAAAGGCAAGATTAAAAAAATCCAGATGAACAGTTTTCACAAGTTTTGGAAGGAGGAACACAACTCATTCCCAGCCACCTGAAGCCACAGTCAACTCACAGCATAAAAAGGCTCAATTTTTTTTTTCTGTATTAAACATAGGGTAATTTATCCTATAGTCTGCAAATAGCATAATTTAATAATTGGGCTAAACTTACTCTAAAAAAAGATGTCCACTAGAGGAGAAAGCAGGCTCAGAGCACCTTGATCCTTTAGGCATTACTTCTGCTGCTGGGCCCTTCTGGAGTCTTCACCTGTCCCTCCGTTCACAGGTAGGAATACCAACAACATCGTACGCCGCTTTTCATCCATCCATTCCGACATGCCGTATAAAACCACAAGATGCTGCTACCTAAATTAGACAATTCCCTCTTTTTTCCCCAAATATTACTATTAACAAAAAGTGAAATTAATAGAATTTAGAATGACTTGAGTTTAAGCAGTGCACCAAAACTATGACCCCAAAAAATGGAATTATCAAGAAGAAAAAAAAAACCCAAAACACTTTAAAGGCAAAGTAAACTCCTTAGTTTCAACCAAAATATCACCCCTCAAATAATTCCTCAATCATGTTGATTTTTATTTACCTGAAAAAATTAATTTCAGACACCACCCCCACACCCCCCAATCTTCACCCACCTAGTTTCAAGCATAAATTCTGCTTTGAACTACTTCACATGTGCTGCTGAGTTTTGGCATGATAAATCTACTACTGTCCATAAGACAATGCAAAAGCAACTTCCCGTCTTTCAATTCTATATCTGTTTGAAAGGAGAAAGATTAAGTTATAACATATGTTTTGAGATTCCCTACCCTCTAAACATGCAAGGATTGCAAGTTTAAAGTTCTCTCAGATAATTCTACCATCTCCTTACTGCAGATAAAATGCGTACTTTAATTTTTACAGCACTCTTTCCAACTAAAGCCTTTAAAAGACATTTGGCAGTTTACAACAAGTTATATTTAACCAAGCTTTATTTAAAGATTACTGTAACTTATCCATGCTTTTTACACCTGCATTTGCATGTTTTCTTTCCGGGAGGGTTTATTAAAATTGAGTGATAAGTGTTTTTCTCAATTTCTCTGAGATAGCTTTGCTGGGTAATTCAGAAGGAAGTCACCACACAGTTTTGCCAGTTCGTGAAAGCTTTTTCTATTTCACTCATTTATTCTAGCTCTCATGTCAATTCCATTGTTCCATAACAGTTAAGGTTTACAGCCTTAAAATAATAAACATATTTTCTTTTCACATTTTACAAGTCTATTCCACGTTGTTTTCACTTCTGAGAAGCAACAATACATGACTTTGAACACCTACTATCACATCAGTGACCGGAAACGTCTATGCAATTTTTTTTCTAAACAGTGAGTCAGGATCTCTCTCTGCAATTCCATTTTAGCTTTTTCTAGAAAGATAGATTCTCTGGAAATATAAAAGAGACTGCAAATGGTTGGATAGCAACTCATATAGACAAGTTAGACAAACAGAGATGCATTATTGAACCATGTTTAAAGCATCAATCACAATATTTCTCCATTCCATGCATTCCACATCCTGCTGTCGATCTAGAGGACACAATGAAATAGGCTTCGCTACTGCTTCTATTATTCTGTAACTTTATCCTTCTGTCTTCTCTTCTACACAAGAAATGGTTCACAATATATTAAAATTGACATAAACAGCCCCACTGCAACCCAATTTTGTATTGGTTCCCTCAAGTCCAATGTTTCTCCCCCAATATCACGATGGTCATAATCTCATTTTATTAACAAAGCAACCGTTGCTGCTATATAGGACAGCGCTTCAGTCTTCATCACGTGGACCAGAATACGCTGAAGTTGTGTGATAGGTTTTGTTACTCTTTTTAAAAGTAAATCATAGCTCTAACTACTAGTATAAGTAGGCAATAAAGCAGTTTTCTTCGGAAAACTGTTTGGTTTTTTTTTTTTTTTTCAAAAACTGATTAACGCATGTGAACTTGAACAATTCCAAAGCAAACGTCACATCTAACGGAACATTTTTCTACTGGAGAAAAATCGTCACTTGAAACAAGATCTACAGGGCAGCAAACAATCATTAAGATGCTTTATTGACAATATCCACTCACCGCAAAAGCATCTGCCTGCGTACAATTAGAGCTTAGCTTCTCAATAGTGTTTTATTGGCAGTGGAAAAATGCATCAGTACTTTATTGAAAGAAAGCAATAAATAATACTGTGATAAAAATAGTTCAAAAGTAGACTGTACATATTGTTACATAATCTGAAAATACACAAAAGATTAATAGAAAAACAGAACAGTAACAATGGATTTCAGTTTTACAAGCAAGTTAAAAGTGGAAAACAAAATAAGAAAAAAGACATGCTATATATATTGTTGCATAATAAATAATGCACCATCTGAACAGATTCTTGCTGGCTTTTTAATATGCCATTTACAAGTGTTGGATACATTTTCTACTCGTACAGTCCAAAATGGCTACAACCATCAAAATTAAAAGTCCAGACAACTCTTTAGAACAGGTTTACAAAACACAAAAGATGACGTACGTAAGAAAAGTAAGGCCTTTATTAGAAGTTGCACTGCTTTAATTTTCAGCCCATTGTACCTTCATCTTTCACTACTGGTTTGACATGAGCCTGCAGTGCTTCATGATTGGTCCGTTAAAATTAGTTTCACCAGCATCTTTCCACAAGTGTTTTCAATCAAAAAAAGATCAAGGACAAAACCTCTGTGGCCTGTGGATTACGACCAGGAATTATCATGAAGTCTATCTTCCTCAGTTAAGGAAAAAAAAATAAAATACAGTTCTTGGTTTATGGCTTGTTTTCAGTCACTGTGAAGATACGCTATACAAATACAGCAGAGTGTTATGATCGAGTCAATCACTTCTAAAACGTGTTCCATAGTGTTAATCGTTCTTCTCAGCTTTTAAAACAAGTTATAATTTTAAATAAAGACAAATTGCCACTACTTGACAAATCCTCTTTCTGGAAAGGTACAGTTCTGAAAAAGAAGAACAAGCAGGTACCACACCTCCTCCAACAACGTATGCTTACCTGAAAAAAAGCTGGACTTGTTTTCAGACCTAAGCTAACATTTCCAAAAGACAAAATATATACTGCTTGGTGTCATACTTTTACAAAGGTATTAAAATCCTTTTCACCTTCAGTTTCATTATTAAAAAACAATGATAATTACAGTAACCGCATAATTTACAAAAACCCTATATTACTTATAGGGACATATACATACAAGCATTACAGTACATTCAGTTGGAAAGACTAAAATTAGAATAAAAAAATCAGCAATGATTCGATTTGTAGACTGAATAGAAACAGAAAAAGTAAGTAACTATATAAATGAGAAGTCACATAAATATAAGAAACATTTAGATTCTAAAATATTTTCTCTATAGTACTCATGAATTTATTTGCTAATTAAAAACTCTGTAATAAAATATCTCAAAGTGTCCATTTAACAAGTATTAACAGGTTAAAGGTTCCAAATGTTGAAAATGCTGCATTATCACCGGTAGAAATAGTGTGGGTAAACTGTAAAAACAACAACGAAACAAACAAAAAACACACAAAAAGAAAAAAGCACAAAAAAAATCCATTAGCATTTTTGTAAAAACATTTAAACCTAAGTTTCTCATGAACAGCTTAGTACTGTAGCAGTCATGCACTCAATTTTTGCCATGCCATGATGTATACAATTTTATTGCCCTCCGTAATCTTCAGTTGCAATGCAAAGTAAAGCACATGAGGTCAAATATTTCTGCTCCCTAGCTTTTTTTATCCTAGCTCATCTGACTACAGAAAATACTGAAATGCTGGGGAGAATCAGGGGGAGGGGAAGGCTTAAAACTTCAACAACTTGAAACTAAAAAAAAATTTAAGATAGCCCCTGAGATTATAAACTGGTATGATGTGAGTTGCTATGTGCAAGTTTCCCCTTCTCAACATTTCAGACGTAAGAACTCCTTAGAACTAAACCTGTATATGCAAAAAGGCTCAGAATTTGAAGTAAAGGCAGTCAATACATGAGTTGGTAGGGATCTTACTGGTGAGAAGAAAGGAAAGAAGCTGTAAGCAGAAAAGACAGGCCATTTATAGCCCATGGAAGATCCCAGGTAGTGACAGAAAGAGTTACTGGATTTATTTTTTTTTTTAATCAAATATAGTAAAAAAAAAAAATTTCGTTTCCAGACTTGTTTGCAAAGCAAGAGAAATACTGTTCCATGAGAAAATACAGCAGAAGAAATACTGCTGAAGAAAAACCATTTCCAATTCTGGAGTAAGACAGGGTTACAAATCTTCCATACATGGGTTTTGTGTTCAACACCCTTGTGTTATCAGCACTGCTCACAGCTACCCAAATTTGGGCTGCAGGTAGCTCACTCCAAGCAGCCAGCCTAAGCAATCACAGTGGCATGAAACAGCCAGGAATTGCACAACAAACTACCCCTATAACAATTCAATATTGAAGCATATTGTGCGATAACTTTGACCAAGTGAAGACTCCGAAAGATCAATAATCTGAACCACAGTGTCACACTCTATTTTTTCCTCTATATGCCTACCTTAGTTCCCTTCCCTCCTCCCCACTTTTTACCCAACCTTTCATTTCAATACTTTCTACATAGCTATTTAGTGCACGTCCTTTTTGAGGCTGCTTAAAAAAAAAAACTCAAAAGAATACAATCTTTAATATGTTTAAATATTTAAACATTCATAGTCTTCACTGTAGGTAATAATCTCCCGATTTTCAATATAACAATCTACCCTGAAAACTCAAAACAGTTTTGCAAGTGTGTAAATTCATTTGATTAAAATACCTGATGTTTTATTTCATAAATAGCTTCTTTACTATTATACCTATCAACTTTACTCACCAGGAGAAGGCTTTAACAGGAGTAGGTCCTTACTGTAGCAGAATCCAATCTTTGTGTTCCTGATACACTGCCTATTTCAAGAAGCATGGGAAGACATGCAGAACACAGCATGCATGTTAGTTTTCAAAAAAAAAAAAACCAAACCCTTTCTCACAGCGATTACAGCCACCGTACTCACCAACTCTAAGGTTACAAGTTAGAAAAGCAGAATTTGTTTTACAGTTTATCTATTATCCACTTCTAGTTTCAGTGGCTAATTCTAAAAAAACAAAAAAAACAAAAAAAACCCAACCAAAACCCCACCAACCTGCATGCCAACACACACACAGAAACTGGCAAAAGTAATTTTAAAAGTAACTTCTCTTCTATTTTATATAGTTTTTATGTGTTTTTCTGGGGGGTTATATCATAAAAAGAAAGGGGCTTTACATGGTAAGGACTTCACTTATTTTAATTTACAGAATTTTCCACATGAATTCTGGAAAATGTTTTGTGCTACTGATAATACTTAAAATTTACAACGTTTTAGAGAGCAATATCAGATGGCAAAGGTTGTTTCTTTGAGCTTTACTCATAAATACAATTTTCAGAACCTGAGGCAACTGACAGATTATGCTGAAGTTCTCATCTTGTCTGTTCTGATTATATACATTTCCATTTATTTTCACTTGTGTTTTGTAAATCAAATCCAAGTAAAAGTTCATTCCGGTGGTACTAAAGACACTGTTTTTAAACAGGCAAGATACCTCATATGGCAGGTGATCAGTTTCCACTTCGAGGTGGGTTTTGGGGGGGGTGGTTTGGTTTTTTTACATTATCTCTGTGTGTGTTGTGCACATGAACACATACACAATACAGATCGTTAAGTACACAGCAATGGCTGAATTTGTGATTTCAAGTATGATCAATAGTTAAATGACCATTGCAGGGCGAGTAATACACCTTTTAATAAAGTTTTAATAATCCCAAAATTTTCCAAGGGAGTTTACTGCATTTTTGAATGCCATTTTCCTGCATTTCAGAAGTAGGACTTACATTGGTCTAAGTGCTGCCAATTCAAAATTATGCATCATGTGATTAAAAGATTTCTACTAAAATGTAATTTTATTTTCCTGCTTTAACGTAAATTTATTTCTAACTACAATTCTCCTTTTGTTATTCCAATGAAGTAAAAAGAAACTCTGCATCTATTACAGCTTCCTGAAATGATAAAGCACCCCACGGTTAAACACAGTGTTATATATATATACAACCATGCACAAGGCAGATGCTTTTATGCAGCAAAAAGGTAATTTGAATTTAATTCCCCTGGAAACTCAAGCAAAAAAGTGCATCATGCTTAAAATAATACAAAATCAATACCATCAATCTGCATCTTCTTTGGCTGCATAGAGGGTGAAGACATTGAGGTTGTAACTCTGAAATTTGCAGGAAGAGTCTCTGCTGATCCAGCAGCTAAACCTCTTATGTCCTTTGGTCTAAACTTCTTTCTCCATGAAGGTGCTCTCCTAAAGCTCTTATCATCATCCTGTTACATTGATAAACATCATTAGCGATTCAGAAAATGTAGGACTGTTACTGACATTAAAAGGATTACTGACCATCTTAAGGAAACGTATCAACACCCAATGAGTTAATTTTCAGAACAGTTCAGGTGCAACAGCAGCAGAGGTCTTCATTCGCAACAGTCTGTGTTCATTTCCTAGCATAGGCTCTTCAGCTCAGTAACTATGGAAATTCATGCGCTTGGTACATTTAGGAAAATGTTTTGTACTTCAAATGTTTGTACTTCATGGTTTGCAGTAATTTCTAAGTGTCACTTCACTTGTTCTTAGGGGGTTTGAGGAGTGGAGCAGATCACAAAAGCTGCTTTGGGAACACTGCCATAGAGAGAGGCTTAATTTGAACAATTGCTTTTAACCTTCAATTCTGTCTTACAGGAATGATGGTACAGCTATTGTGCTTTCTCATGCTCCAAATTCCAGGAAATGAGGAGAAAAAACAAATAAATTAAGTGTAGTAAATACTATATTGCCATGCAACATTTTGCTTAAGACTTGGATAATCTTAACTTGTAATTACCCTTGTGCGTTTTCCACCCATTAATAAATCTGCACCTTTGAAGTAACTTGCCACTTCAGAAATACAACATTGCACTTCCTAAATACAACAGTTTAAGTCTCATTTCCAAAAATGTCTTTTGCACTGAAGGTGTTGTGTCAATGCAGATATACCCATTGTGCATCTCCATTTGCCAACCTCACCTTTAGAAACAGTTCAATCACTTGAATGCCATTTGACTTAAAATTTATCCCTTTTTAGCATTAGAAGTGTCTGCATTATTTGAAGAGACCTTCAAGATCAACAAACTGCCCTGTGCCGCTAGCAGAGAGCAAACATCCATTCCCTCAAAGCTCCTTCTCTTGCAGTTTGAAATACCTTAGAAAATATCAAGCTGCTTTTTGATGATGTTATTAAAACCTGAGTAGAGATGCGTCCTGAGAGCTGTCAGGATGTGCAACAAGTCCATTAGGCAAAAGATAAACACAAAAGCAACCAAGCATCCTCCTTCCTCAACATACCAGCGTGTGCTTCACCTCACTGATCCCAACGCAGTTGAAGTCAGGACTTTCACGCTTTCCCTTGTCCTCTTCCTCAAACTAGCACTAATGTTTCTGAGATACCGTGGATTGGTTCCCTGGCCTGGTTAGCCACGTTAGGGTTTCGCCACCTTAGTCTTAACCCAAACCACTTCCACCCAGACGAGCGACCACAAACTCCCATTAGCACCAAAGAAGAGGTAGCTCAGAGTTCAGAGTCTCTGGGGAAGTAACACCAGCTTGAAACCCTTCACCGAGTTACAGCGTACAGCAACTTAAAAGGTTAAAAATGCAACACTCTCCTTTACCCTATGGGTCACAGGGTCTACAAAAAAGTCTCACACCTAGTTTGTTAGAGTTTTATACTCATTACATTTGAACGAATTTTATACACTGTAGGACCACAGACTACCGCACAGAAGTCACTTTGATGTGCAAACATACCTGGTGGTCATCTATACTGGTATTAACACATATTAACACACAAACCTTCTTGAAATACACTCCAAACTATTTGAAATACTGGACAAGCTATACAGTGCCTTTCGCCTTTCGCCATTATAGCTTGTTGTCTGGTCACTAATTTTCCCACATTTTAGATACAAAAAGATGATTCAGCCCAAAGTGCTGTTATTAGATATTAACCACGCAAACTACAAAAAACAAGTTTGCAATTCATCTCAATACTTTCATATTCAAAGTCATCTTACCTAAATACAGAAAACCCGCCATACTCAGAAACTCTCAAGACAAAGAATTTCAAGTTAAGATTTCTCTCCCTATTCTGTCAATAGCTTAAAGAGGATCCAGCTAAATTCTTCCACTTAACAGTTCTCGTAAAGTTCCCAGGACCATAAAATGAGTCAAGTAACTTACTTCGTCAAGTCTTCTGTCAGTGCCCATAGCAAGAAGGTTATTAAATTCCCTCTCCAGAACAGCACGAGCCTGAAGTTTATAGTACAAAAGAAATTGCAATTAATTCCAGATAATGAGTAATTAGTAACCTATAGTAATTTTTAAATCTTAATATAACTCAAATTGCTTAATACCTTCTTATCAGATTAATAAACATACTTAGCACTTGAAAAGCTACAATTTAAGTTGTAACTTATTAAAAATTTAAGGAAGATTTAACAGCTCCCCGTTCCCTTAGTTGTGATATGAAAGTTCATAACTTTTGGCTCAAACTTAATTATTTACAAATAAAAACTAGCAAAGAACAAAAATGATGAATTTTACACTAACGCTGTGAATATGGGCTATGAGGAAAATACCCAGTATTTTTTGTTCAAGCAAATTTATCAGGCAGAATTGTTAGTAACTATTAGAAAACAGTAATAAAAGCATAGTTCTATGTTTTTCTCTTACAGGATAAAGGACAACCTTCCACTTCTGAAGTTTCTAGAGCTAGAAATAGAAAGACATACACTTATCTAAGAAAAAAAAACCCATCAGGTCCGTTTTTAACCTTCCTAGAGAGGAGAAAAACGCTATTGGCCATAAAGTAACTACTTATTGCTTACCTGTGTGTTTTGAGTGGGTATTTGTAACAAGAGAGCTAATGCATTGTAATCAAATGATTCATCTAAGGCCACAAGTGCACCATGAACTCCGCTCTCTATAAGGTTATTCGCGTATTCTTTAAGACCAATGGACACTACCCAATGGATCATTCTTTCATTGCTCCAGACAAGGACATCTGTGAGGAAAAAAAGTGTCTCTATTTATAACAATACAACTTTTCTGAAGAAAAAACCCACAGTCCTTTCTTGATCTGTATGCTCGTGTCAGGATTGATTTTCACGTTTGCACAATTCATCATAAATGCTGTTAAGCCATAGCCCTCAAGGAAGTGTGTTATTTAACATTTAGGCTGCGATCTAATCTGCCCCTGCCTTTTTGGTGTGCATGAAACACTCTGAATTGGCAACAAAACTTCGTAGAATCCAACGCTCGGTGTTGGATCCTTTCCATACAGTACTTTTCCTTGGACCCAGAAGGAATAGTCCTCATGCAGTCTCCTCTCTCTGCCCACAGAGGGAAGTTATGGTCACAGTTACAAGTTCAGCTGGGCACTGAAGTTCAGAAACGCAGCTAGCAAAGACTGAATCTCCTATTCTACACGGCCACTTCGGGGCTTGGACCTCACCCAAGACAGATCAAGTACTT
>VXBO01004010.1:501542-534053 GCA_013400135.1 Rhinoptilus africanus
GTTCAGCCCAAACATTAAAACAACAACTATGTTCTTAGAGGTAGACATTCCTGAACAGTGTAAGGACACCTATGTCAATCGAACGGTTATAATGATCCACAGCACGTTTCTGGCCTGTGACAACTAGCATTCTTCCCAAACAATTCCCAGGTGGAATTAACGAGTTTTACGTTTCAAGGAGCAATTCCCTGTAGGCAATAGATGCAGAGCATCTCAGAGTCTAAAAAAGACTTATGAGCCACAACACAGGCTTGTTTTGTGGCAGTTACCGGCAACTCCTGGGGATGTTCTCAGACACAATTAGTAAAATAACCACCAGAGGGTATCAACACTCTAAAAGGAAAAGGGTAAGAGCAGGCATAGACCCTTCTAGAAAATTGTGTACATGGTAACCCTAAAATTTTAGCCTAAGATCTCAGAAAAGACATCTCCTATTAGGCAGGGGACAGAATTTCTACGGGAAGTCTTGGAAACTACTGTGAATTCCCACCCTGCTTATTCTTCTTCCTCCTCTCTTGTTTAATAATCACCTTGAATCTGGAAGACATAAACCTAAGACATAGAAGACATAGACCTAAGTCACTAGGATATTTTTCATAGAGTGATGGGTAATAAAAATTACCAGCCACAAGCAACAATAACATCATGTAGGTGGAAAGTTACTATGTCAGAAGGGGGGGGGATATTTTCAAAAGTCTCCTCCTCCTAAAACGTTTCAAACTTCAGAGCATTCAGAGTTTCAAAAATGCCTGTATTTGTAGCACATCTCCGCATGAGTGATTTAAAGATGTGTTTCATGATTCGCTGTTCGAGGTCCCCATCCAGACACATCTCTATTAAACATTTGATATTTTATAAGTAATTCCTCCCTCTAATGCCTTTTTTTTAAAATAAATTTGAGGCAGATCAGTGAAAAGACATTAGAATCAGTCTGAGGTGAAGACGCTTAATTCGGTAGTGCCCAGTGATAGGACAAGAGGTAACGGGCACAAACTTGAACATAGGAAGTTCCACCTAAACATGAGGAGGGACTTCTTTCCCTTGAGGGTGGCAGAGCACTGGAACAAGCTGCCCAGGGAGGGGGTGGAGTCTCCGTCTCTGGAGACATTCAAAACCCGCCTGGACGCGTTCCTGTGTAACCTGCTCTAAGGTGGCCCTGCTCTGGCAGGGGGGTTGGACTAGATGATCTACTAAGGTCCCTTCCAACCCTATGATTCTATGAATTTCACTAACCCTTAATTTCATTCTGGCTTTCTTCTCTTTTTCTTTCAAGTTCTTTTCGATCGTAATTCAGTCTTCGTAGGCACATAATTCCACACTGAAAACTGTTTCTGTTTAGGAAAAAAAAAAAATTAGGAAAAAAAAAATCATTTGTAGATAACGGAAACATTTACTGTAGGTTAGGTCTCCAACTTTAATCTATTTACCTGTGAAAGCTGTCCACCATTTTAAGTTGTCCACGCAGATCTTTTTTAGTTAAATGATCCAACATTCGAGCATCAACAAGACATTCCATGAAATAGCTGCGATACTGAGGGAGCCCCAGGCTAGGGAGCCATTCATTGCCGATCCACTCATGGTTCATATCACCATATGCTAACGTCTGGTTTTAAAAGATTAAGGAATAAGCTTGTTAAAGTGAGAAATAAAAGAGAAAAGCTTTTTTAGGCAATGTATTTAAAAAAAGACGTAAAACAATGCTTACTTAATTCTCAGCCTGTAAATATAAGCAAAAAAAAATATTGAATACTACTGTGAATACACATTTTCAATTGAATATTAAAAATGTGTGTTTTCTGAAGAAGTAATCCTCATGAAGAAAAGCAAGTTTAAACATCCAGATCAGGAAGTATGAAAAAATTTGCAAAAGCTAATAAAAATTAAAAAAAGACTAATCTATGCGGTCTTGATAGCAAGAGCCACGGAATTTCATTGTGTTATGATGTTGAAAATACTGCATCTCTTGAATATTGGGCAGGGATCTTATTTTTCACATGAACATATAAATACAAGATATCAAAAAAAACCCTGCAGGGTTTTTTAAGTAGACTTAACTGCTTTCAGAAACTGATAAAAACCCACTACTGAAGAACAAGCAATTCTAAATGCTAGTCCTTATCCTAAGGGCGGGGGGATTTATCTCACTGCATTTTTGACCTGCAAATCACCAGGCATTTTTTGGACAAAACTTGTACGAAGAGAGTTTAAAACTATGCATCTAATCATTCCTTAGAGCAAGAAAAAACCAGCAGCTCCTTTTTTCAAAAGTCAAGGGTAATAATTCATTTTTACTGTGCAATTAAATGTCAAAAGCTTTGTTTCTCCTCTAGAAGAAGTATCTTCTAGAAAGGAGCAAAGCCCAAAGAAATGCATTTCTGCAAGCCATCACTAGGTAGCAGACTGAAAGAGCACATTACTCCTGAAACAGGGAGGCAAGCTATGATTATTACCACTGACAATCTGCAAATGAGTATGCCAGTCGTAATTAATGAGACTTAAACAGGTTTAAGCTGGAGGGCAGCCAAGTGAGAAGAAACTCTACTGTCCAAAGATATGGGTCACGGGCAAATCCTGCGTTTTGTTTATATCCCTGTATAAAATACTCCACTATATCAATGCCTGAAAATACAATTAGGATTTGTCACCACTTTAGGGAAAACAATTAATCAAGGAGGATTACAGAATTAGTGCACAGAAATCTGCTTAACTACCCAGGCTTTTGTAGCACACCTGTGATGGTGGCTAGGCTGAACAGGACTTTCTGCACAAAGCAGATATTCTTCTTGGACTTCGGGCTTCCCAGAGAGCCAGCCCCCACCAAAACATTCCACACTTTGTGTCATGAAAATTAGTTTAAAATTTGATCCAGTATCTTCAATGCATAGAATACAACAATGCTTATAAAGAAAGAGTAACTACATTTTGGTGATTCGTAAGCTAGAGGATAAGTATTTTGGAAAGTTAATGATAACAGAAACTTCTAAATATTCTTCCCCCTAACAGCCCTATTATTAAGAATCCTTTATGCATAGCTTTTTTTGTGATGTACTGTGTAACAACATATTTTACAAATTTTCAATGAGGAACCACCAAGTCTTGGAAGTTCTAGAAAACATCAAAATATTTACATCACCTTAATATAAAAATATATCTTCCAAGTATGTGTTATACAGAGATAAGGCTGTAGTTTCCCCCTCTTCCAACCCCCAAGCTACACCAAGAATCACTAAAAGAAACTGCTATAAAGGAAACATGCTCTAATTATCGTGACAGTTTACATATAGTCTATAATATTACATAAAGTTTCCAACCTGAGCCCAGCTTCCCTCCTCATCTTCCTGTTACGTGGTTAGAAAAGCAAAAGAACACATACGTATTAGTATTTTAAGTTTAGTAAGGAGATCAAAGTTAAAAGATGCACTGCAAGACTCTACGTCTACTGCATACCAAAAAAATCTAGACAAAGCAAGCATCATGCATTGTGAAAAAAACGTAAGGCACTCATTTTTGTATGAGAGGTTGCAAAACCCATCTACTGATTAAATTTTCTGGAGAGAAGAAATTTCCACACGAATAATTCAATTTGTCTATTAGTTAATCAAATCAGAGCTCCATTTTGCAGATTAGAAAGAGTTTTGTTTACAATCTTAGCAGCACTGATTTTTTTTCCCCCCCCTTCTGGAAAAAACCCTATCAAGATGCAGATTTACAAGGTTAATAATTAGAAGAAGCAATGATCCAGAATTTTAATGTATTAATTTGGAAAAAGAGAAAAGAAAAAAAAGACCAAAAGGCACTTGATTCAAAAGTTCAAAAAGTGGGAAAAGCACTCTAAGGAACAGAAGTGGCAACACTATAAACTAACCGTTTGTTGTGTGGCTGTAAGATTTTCCATTTCTTCGTGTGTTACCCAGACATTTCCCGTGGTCTAATATGACCCCACAGGGAACCAATCCCATCCAGTGAAAGGAAAGCAGTAACAAAGAGGAAAGGTTGCAGAACATATAAGCAATCGGTACACGTAAGGAGCAGGCATGGGCAAAAGCAATGGTTTCTAAAGTCTTAAGTATAGGTAGATCTATTGGAAGTAATGGCATGGAATAAAAGCCTATTACCATGGATCACTTTTCTTCACAGACGTTAACAAAACTGAATGCGATAAATAGCTTACACTGATGTAATTAACGGGCAAACACTTGACTTTGCTCTAATCCGAAAAATGCATTTGTAGGCTAGTACGTAATCCCAGGAATCTCAGAAATAACTTTAGATTGCAGGGCAGAGAGATTCATGAGAGTGAATTCACACTAACTTTAAGCGGCTGAATTTACTAGAGGACAGAGAGACAGGTGGACTCTGAGTTTATGTCATCTGGAGTTAATGGCCTCATACATCAATTAATAGAGCCCCCAACTATTTTACAAATTTCTGTACGCAGATTCTTTATGTACTTTATCTGTATTATAAATTCTTCTGAGGCCAAAAGATGAGGCAAATAACATGTCCTCTAAATATTTTGGACCATATACTTACACTGATAGAAACTTCTTTCCTTTGAAAAAGAAAATGTAGATATACCTTCATTTAATTTTCATGAAAGGAAGAAACACCCTATACTTAAATCATGTGTTCCTCTACGATTTAATGTTTCCAGAAATTCTTATTTGAAATTGAAATCCTTCCAGTTACATGTTTGCAGTAGAATTTTTGGAAATTCTAATGGTTCTAAAAGACCTTTAATGCTGGATGACTTTCCTTACCGTCCTTGAGGTGGGAGGGGCAGATGGACTTGTTAGTGACATGATTTCTTGAATGGCCAGCCTCAGCTTCAGTCTGTGCAGAGGATTACTAATTCCAATTTCACGCTGTATTTCTGTATCAGACAAGGCTGACATGATAGCACCGCTTTTCACATTTGCTCGGCAAGCAGCCACATACCAGGCTGGCATCCCAACCCACAGCTGAAACAAAAAAAAAGGAAGTTAGCAGGATCTGGAAACATTCCTGGCCTCCAAAACCTGTAATTCTTTAGAGTTCTATACATTGAGGGGGGGGTGGGGGTGTGTGTGTGTTTATTTATTCTGGAGAGACCACTTACCTCCAACCACACCACCACAGTAGGGCCATCCCACTGTGCAAAAGGCAAACCTTGTCTTCTGGCTTCCTCTAGCAACTCATGCCTACAATAACAGAAAGAGTTATTACTAAAATAAAGAAGCTAGTTATAACTAGATGTTACAATTTAAACATTGCATTCAATTTACTATTTTCTTTCCAACAGTTAAGTTTCTTCCGTTCTCAACCTTATATGATACAGCCACTAAGGCAGCCACAGCACATGTAAATATTCTGCATAGTGACGGAAGCTGAACCAGATAGGAAATTTCGGAGTGGAGAGATGCTGGATCTTTTGGGAACTTGTGTCTGAAAAAAAAAAAACCCTACCTGCCTGTGTCTGAAACAAAAGAAAACAAAACTAGTTTCCAAAACTGCCTTTTGGAAACTTGTGTCTGAACCTGTCACTGACGCTCTAACCAGCACTGCCCACACAACGTGGAGATGTCAGGCTTATTTGTCAGTTAGATTCTCAACTGCTGCAATTTTCCGTTCAGCAAATTAGACAGAAGCAAAGTAGTCATTTTTCCTCAATGTGCAGATTTGAGACCTGCAGAAATGTCTGAGCACATCAGATACCCATGCCATCGAAACAGTACTATCCATCAGGCTGTTGAGGCTGGGAACTGGGGCAGTAACCCTTTAATTGGTGAATTTTAGTCGGCACCAGTGAGCCTGTCATAATTTCAGGCTCAGCTTCAGACAAGCATCCTATTCAGAGTGCCACGCTTTGGCAATTATATTCTGAAAGGCCGGGAACTGAAACTCAGCTTTCATCTCCTACGATGACACCATTTCCTTTGTTATTCTGGAACAGAAGAGACTGACGTTTAAATATTGACAATTCAGCTTACAAAAACAATAGAAGCCCACAAGAGCCCTATAAATAGCTGCCAAAAATATTTGACAAACCAAGTGACAAGAACTAGTGTCGCAGGTTTAAGCAAGCAATGTTGCTTGGATTCATCTGTCAGAAAAAAATGGATCAAAACTGAAAAAAGCATAGTTAAGTTGCCTTTGAGAGCTAATTGTATATGGTACAGTCTCCACTCACTCTCCTCAGAAGTTTAGAATAAAAATTTCATCTAATTGTACAGTTTTTACTGTTTTATGCTTTTTATTCATGCCTGCAGGTGTAGAATTATGAAGATAAGCAGCAGTACTATAGATTCAGGATCCTCCATTATGTATTTATAATTTTTCTCACCATTTAAACCAAATAAAATCTCCCTGCCTTCAGAAATGTACCTTTGAATAGATCTAAGCTGATAAAATATTTAAGAGTTACAGATATTCAAGAGCTACCTCTCCAAAACAGATACGCAGTATTCAGCATACCTAGGATCCTCACTTTATATTGGTAGATAATTAAATATAAAAAATAATCAATGAAGTAATAAATATACTAGCAACTGTTTTATGAATACTACTTCTCCACTGCATGTCAGTAAATTCCTATTGCTCTACAAGTGCCTCCCCATACTCGATCCTAATTAAATGTGCTGCCTAGGAATGAAAAGAGGGGAGGAAGGAACTGCCAGATAACCATTCTAATGCACCCATTTTACGACCCAACAATTAAGGTGGAAATAGTGTTCAGCAGTTAGCAGCTCAATAGCTAGATTTCACTGACAAAAAAAACCCCTAAAAGCTAGTATATATTTGTACACTTCAAAAATATACATGTATTTCAAAACTAGGAATAAAGGATCAGCTATTATCCTGCTATTGCAGAACACATTACATTAATCCCACAAATCTCTAGCCCTGAAAACATTCAGTTTTGCTTCACTTTGTTATTTAAAGACTAAAAAAAAAAGAGAAAAATAAATTAATATGATATTAAAAAATACTGCTTGGTAAGAATAGAATAAAATGCTTAATACTGTATTTGCCAGAAAGGAACACAATGTTTTTTTCCAAGTAGTTTGACTTCCAAATTGGTGTCTTTGTCTTTTGGTGGTTGTGGTAAGATGAGGGTGGAGTGAGGGACGTTCACTAGTGATGAAAGAGCACAGACATGCCCAAAGCAGCCTCAGGTTGGACAAGGATGATCCTATGGGAGCACGGTATCACTGCCTCTGCCCCAGCTCCTTGGGGTATCCTACGGAGTTCGGAGAACTGCAATTTAATTCCTGGTAGTTTTATAAGTCTCCCTGGGTACTTCAGCTTAACCACGAAACAGCAAATCATTTGGAGATGAGCAGTACAGGGCATGTACCGAAAGCGTGAGGAGAGGTTATGATACAAACTTTAAACTCACAGTGGAATCGTATGCAGAGAACAATCGTGTGGCTGGAGGGAAGGGTTATGTGATGGAGGCAAACATGTAGAAATAGAAACAAGCAAAGCTAAAGTGTTTATGAGATAACTTCATGCAGAAATTATTCGGTGAGCAAACACATCTGTGCAGTAGAAAATTAATAGTGGAATTTGTCTGTATGCAAGAAGAGACAGAAACTTGCTTGCACAGGAAATCATTCCCCTGAAAGCTCAAGACGGAGCACAGGCAGAAAACAGCCCATGGGAAGAATTCAAAGGCAGCTGCTGTTTTATCTGTGAACGATGCATCAATGGGTTTTTCCTACAGCAGGGAACTTTACTTTTCCAACAGTCCCCTTCCAACTTCACCAAGAAACTTGCTGCATTCCAGCAATACATGATCAGATTATGTAAAGATCACAACTGACAGGCCAGTTTAGTTTCCCAGGCCAACCAATTACACGATTTCAGAAGCGAGTGTAAAAATCCAGCTTCATATCTTTGTGAGGAAAAAAAAAATAAATATTGCAGTAGTATTGGCAGTGTTAATAGATGGTATAAAGCTGGCACCGTCAAGGACAAAAGAATGTCAAAGAAGTAGCTGGCTACTGGAATAACTCTTAGGTGACAAACCCAAGGGATAGATGTCTCGGGACTTAATAAAAAGTTGGCTGAAGTTCAGCTGCAGGAGGGGAACGCTGCTTGTTAGACACATTCAAAAGACATCTAACGCCAGCTGTGGAGAAAAAAGAAATTGTGGTCATATGGGATGAGAAATGATGTCAAAACCACAGGTGCTTGATGTAGTAGCAAAAGCACGAGGCCATTTAAAGACCACTTGAAGGATCTGTATTTAGAATGGCTCTTGGCAAGCAAGCATACGCTGACCCCACAAGGAAAACAGAGCAGCTCGGAGCAACACCACTTTGTCACTGGATTAAGACAACATGGGAATGGATAAATCCAGAACTTGCAGTCAAAGGGGAATGCTGTATTCCAGGTTTCTTGGATGGAAGTGAAGATAAGGGATTTGGAAGAAGCTGAGAGAACAGGAAGGTGGTGAAGAGAGCGCTAGTGATGGAAATGAGAGTTGCAAGGTTAAAAACCGAGAGCAACAGTACTAAAACATGAGACGAAAATAGACTCATTTCAGGCAAAGCATCAGTGGAAAGTTAATATCCGTATTATATATTGACTTCAAGTATGTAATAGACTTTTCCTGTATAACTTTTTTTAGGGAGAGGTATCTTAAATTTAGGGTTGCCTTCCTTTCTGGTTAATACAGTATTAAGTTTGTTGTGTTGTACACAGAAAAGCACAAGTACAGTTGTGGCAAACACTGTCAACAGTACAGCTCACACAGAAGATGAACAGCACGAACAAAACACTGAAAACAAATTTAGTAAACAAAGAGCAACAGTTTTACAGAAATACATCTACCTTGGAAATTAATTGCCACAAATATCTACTATTGCTAAACAGCTTTCAAAACCAAAATTACCAAACTAATTCCATCTAAGTATGGTTTAATATTTCCATCATGCAAATTAAGACTAGACATTGAACTAGCATTCACACTGAAGCAGACGACACTGGATTTATTTCAGCAACACATTTTCACAATAAATTCTTTTTAATCTCATATCTCCTCTCATAATTAGACTTTTTTGAAAAAAAATGAGAGCTTTTAATATATTGCTAAAAAATCCAAATGAGATTTATCATGATTTCACAACAATCCTAATAAAATAAATATAAACTTACCCTGATTTTGCACTACCACATCAAATGGTAAACAAAAGGAAAATAAAACAACGAAGGAAAAATATAAAACTAGGATTAAACTGAACTTAAAAGCATACAAAACCAGACAAATAACGTATACTGTAATTTAATTCTGTAACTATAAATAGGGTTTTGTTAGTAAAGACATTGAATACTGCCCTCGGCCCGTTTGTGTGCATGCATGCAGAAATCAGAAAGATAAGCAAGCAAATAGGGATTAGAGATAACTATAAATAGAAATAGCTGTCATTGTTCCAAGCATTCAGGTAACTCGAATTATTTTCGCTGAATATGGGACTTTAAGTGAACAGTCAGCCTCGAGAACTTATTTTAACCCCACCCTCCTCCAATATCAAAGAGAAAAGCAATTCATAGCAGCTTTATCACTTTTTCTTTCTGATAACAAGCACCTGGTGAAGGCAGCAAGGGATCTTTGACACTCTGTGATTATATTGCTTCCTATGTTCAGAATACCTGTCAGGATTCTGGAACAGCTGGATTAAAGTATCTTGCTGGGATTTTTAAAATGGTAAGATTTACTTCTTATGGGAGTTTAAAGCACCCTGCTGCTGCTCTCCGCAGTAAGAGGAATAAAACCAAACACGATGATACCTATCTTCATCACAGTCTTGTTTCATACTCGCTTTCACTGAAATATCTGAATCATAGACACTTTCTTGTGAATAAGCACATACTCATGTTTAATTGCTCGGCAAGGCAATTTCAAACTAAAAGTTCTCATTTGTCTAATATACACACCTAAAGCAACCAACAACATGCAGCCATGAGGCATAGTTTTAAGTAATACCATGACATTTTTGAAAGCCGTGATTAATCTGCAGCTGCATTTCTTGCATTTATTAAAGCAAGACAGTATAGATTGCTTTACTTTAGAATGCAATTTGTTGCTGGTACTGAGAAAGATCTATATTGTTCAAAGAACAGGCCTACCGCTATTTCAATATGACCAGATTAAAACTATTTATTCAACCAAGATGTGGTACGACTTTAAAGCTCTGTAGAAAAGGGAAAATACCAGATCATTATAACGTACGGTTGCCTTCAGTGTAACAGTCTGAAGAAAAACAGCTGAGCGATCTGTTATCCAAACAAAACCACATTCCATTCTGACTTTTCAAACCAGCACACTGCTGGTTTTCATTAGCAGTCACCGGGCATTATTCTTATTTGTTAATAGAACTTAGGTACTGCAAGAAATCTCGCACAAAGAGAAAAGGAGCGCACTTTCTTTTTAACATTTACTATTCTGTCTTCAGAAGGCAAGTAAAAAAAAGGAAAATATGTCTGACCTTGGGCAGCTTTTCTGACACAGAGTAAAGGCAGCTGAACAGAATGGAAGCAACAAAAGTGCAAGGTATATGGCTCAGCTTTGAGCGGAAAAATGCTAAGAATGCCTGACCCTACTTCTATAAATTTTAGCATTTCCTGTATTACCATATAAGCATCAAGTCAAGGTTTCTACTAGTAGCAACAGCTATTTTTCACCCATGACTAAAGCCTTTGCTTCATCTCTTCTAAGTCTGGGAACAACAAAGCATGCATTACTCAAAAGGTAAACATAAAACTAAAGATTTTCCTGGGACACACACTAAGAAAGTTCTCATGACTAGGAATAGGTAACTACATATCTAAAAGGTGCCTTAAAAAAAAGGAAATAGTCACAATTTATAAAAAAGAGGAAATCATCAGGGGTGTATAGTGGAAGGAAAAAAGATTTCAGCTGCTGCAATGTATGAGAGAAAATGTCGAGAGACCCTTAAACAGAAGTGAAAAAATCTGGTGAACACAGCAGCAGTCAGCAGCCGCAGCAGAAAAGGAAAGACCTGCAGAGTCACCTGGTAGAAAGGACAGAAGGATGTCTGTCCAGAACAGCTCATGCTTTCACCCTGTCAACTTTCTCACACTCAGGAGCAAGTCACAGCCAAAGACAACTTTGGGAAATCTTCCAAACGAATAAAACCCAAAGCAGGTATTAAACATAACAAATGCGGGGGAAGGCTTGATAAGAGTCCACTTTTATCTCCAACTTTGTTTATTACAGCAAAAAGCTTTCAGCACTGAAATTAGTTTCAAACTTACCATAAACTTTACCACTATTAAAAATAATGAAAAATAGATTAAAAACAATTTTAAAAAATTCTACAGAGGCTTATTAGCCATAGCACCATACTAGGCAAGAACACCCGAAAACAAAACAAAATAAAAAAGAAAACAATACAATTTTAAACAAAGCAATAATTGAACAAAGAAGGATTAAAAATATTCAATGACTTACTTTTTCTGCATTTTCCTGTTTTTTTCTGCCTGACCTCCAAGCTTGCTGAGACCTAATGCATCCTGAGAGGAACCATCTCCTTCTGCCATGCCAACTACAAAACACCAAGACAAAACCCAGTCTTGTTATCTTCTCAGTTCTGGCCAGCTAGAACTCAAAAATCACTGCTGCTTTCCTGAACACAAGTATTTAATCCTTGGTAATATTAGCAATAGTACAAGGCGGAAAGGTTTTAAACTGAAAGAGGGGAGATTTGGATGAGATATGAGAACGAAATCCTTTACTGTGTGGGTGCTGACACCCTGGCCAGGTTGCCCAGAGAAGCTATGGCTGCCCCATCCCTGGAGGGGTTCAAGGCCAGGTTGGACGGGGCTTGGAGCAACCTGGTCCAGTGGGAGGTGTCCCTGCCCAGGGCAGGGGTTGGAACTAGATGATCTTTAAGGTCCCTTCCAACCCAAACCATTCTATGATGATTAGTGATCAGAAATGTACAAAGCCAAACCTCCAATCCCATTTTCTAGTTGAGTTAATACCCATCAACATGGTGTATAAAAATAGATAAGATTGGTGTGGACTCAAATAGGTGCTGTCTAAAGCCATCTGGAGTCACACCAACAACCTCCAGTTCCAACCACCTGTAAGGTGAATTCTCAGTGTTCCAACATTACTCATAGCTGGCGACAAGATCAAGAGTATTGCTTTATGCAAAGAACTACACAAGAGAGAAAGGTAACCATAGCATTTACTAAGCCAGCTGGGTTTGTTTCAAGGGAATTCCTTTGGGTCCAAAATGAAGACATGACGGCGTCAATACTAACAAAAGCCTCTTTCACTTCCAAGATCCACTTGAGCTTTTTGTTTTACAGAACAAGCTGGAACAGGTCAATAAGGTTCAATAACCAGGCTACATGAGACTAAAAGACAGCAACAGCTGAATAGCTGAACCTGCATCCTACACTCATAAAAGTACCTACCAGAAGATTTAGTAACACTAATTCCAAAAAATGCTGTCCATCAGCATCACAATAGGCAGTCATAAATATGCACAAACTGATACATACATCATAAAATTCAGTCTTTCACTGACTCTCTTACTATGCAAAAAAAACCAAAACCCCAAACCAACCTTGTCCTAATGATTCCTTGCTTGTTTGTCCAGGTCGCCCCTTTTCTTTCTTGCCAAACAAGCGGCCAATAGAGGATTTGATCCCCTTCTTTTTGGGGGCTTTATGAAGTGAATCTTGACTACTATTACTGCTACTAGGATTACTTGTTTGCCCATCTTGCGAGCCTGTTGAACTTTAAGGAAAAAAAGAATGTGTCATAAAAAAGCACACGTACAACAAATTCACTGGCGTAACAGTGAGAGGCAAGTTCAGGTTTCTGTGCAAGTTATTAAAAGCTCAGCAACTCACTAATGACATCTAATTTCACCTTTTAATGAGTCATGGAAAGAAACGTATCTATAAAATACATATCATTAAATAGAAAACAGTGGAAACGACTAAATCACGCAAGAAAGGAAGAGATAGAATATTTATATGCTGTAACATGGAACTACAAGTCAATTCTTACTTTTTTAAGAAACACGAATTAAAGTGATTAAAGTGCAATTCAGAGAGACTAAAGCTGACCAACGCAAGTTCCTGACAAACTGAGGCAGACAAGGGTTTTAAATACTTGAGTGCAGTCCTCCCCAGATACCCAAGCACTTTGAAAGGAACATCTGTCAATCAAAGTGATGGTAATTTTGCAACTTATTTCTGAATTTTTAGCTAAATTCCAGTCTATGAAAGAAGACCGGAATTGTATGTCTTGCATTTCCAAAGCAAACTTAATGCAGACCTTGAGTTACAGAAGAATTCTTCACATACAGCCACTTCTGATCATTAACAAAATCCGTGTTCTTACTGTTTATATAACATATACACCCATTTATGTGTTCATGCTGTTTACTTCTGAGAAACACTTCAATATCTAGACTGAAATCCTGAGATGTTAAGTGAAATTCTAAGTTACTGGTAGGTCTGACTTATTCACAGCTACTTACTTCCTTATGTCCCTGATGTCTTCATGGCTCACTGTATGCAAAGCTCCTTTTTGGACTCTGTCCAAACGCAACGACCGAGGTGAGGAAGGTGGTGATGTCTCGCATTTGATTGTGGTTTTATCATCTCGTACCTCTTCTCTAGAAGATGGAGACTGAAGGAAAAATGAATGAAAACGTGAGGGGTTAGTTGGAAATACCAAAACATGAATGCAGTATCAACACTACACAAAATATTGAAAGAGTCAATTATTTCAGTGTTAAACAATTACTCTTTCCCTTACCATTCTGCACTCGGCTATTTTTTGATTGACTTCTTTCTAGATTTTCTGTTACCTTCAAGTGACAAACTACTAAATTTCAGTCTTAGCTAGTGAATAGAGCACACAGCATTCATCTTTTAATTCTTAGCTCTATGAACGAATAAGTAATGTCTTCAGCACCATAAAACTAATACACAAAGACAGAAAACCAGAGTCCTGTGAAAAGAAGGCATCTCAGTTCTCACTATTGTGTGTTTAGACAATCATTAGCAAGATTACCAATTCTGTGAAGTCAATTTCTACATACCCGTGGCTATGGCTTATCTCAAAGTTTGAATAACAGAAATTATTTGTGCGTGCACTAACAGATCTTTAAAATTAAATATCGTTTCATGAAGATCACAAAATAGTGGTTACAAACAGAAAGCAACATAACAGTGCCCCCATACCAGCAAAAAAAGCCAAACAAAAAAAAAAGCAACAAAACAAACCCAATTCACACTTTTGTTGATAAACCATTTCACATTTAATATCAAAGAGCATATAATCTTGCACTATTTTAAGGTTACCCTGCAAATGCTTCGTTATGTTCCTGTTATCCATTAATGAGTTTGGGGACAGGGAAGGAGACGTAAGGGGCACACCAGTAAATAAAGTTTTTTACCTTTCTACGGTGTTTCCTTAAATCACTAGGCTGATAGACGCATGCAAAGAAAAGAAATTTGGAAAAGCCATATTTATTGTAAACTGTAGCAAAGACTGAAACAACTACCACAGACAAAACATTAGGGAGAATATAAATAACAATTACAGCAATGGCACAGAGAAAGATACATTGTATAAAGTACTCTTCAAATCACAGATTACTTAAATGTATCCCAGAAGAGGGGATAAGGAAGAAAAAAACATAAACAAGACTTAGAGTTGGTTATCTACAGAAGTACTGTAGATACTTCAATGTATTGGTACCACAGGCAAATTAGCACATATAACGTGCGTTATCTTCAGCAAGAAAAAGAGTAAAGTACATGGGGGTGTAAGGTGTTGCTTTTAAAAAGTGAGAGGATTTCCTGTCGTATGCCTTGAACTCTACATCCTACGCAGGTAGCCACAGCAGCTTCATACGTTCTCTGCACTAGTCCCTTCTCACACCTTGGCCATTCCTGCAGCTGTTTCCTACACAAAAGTCCTACATAAAAAGAAGCCAACAATACCTGTTTTCTATACAGTAATAGCGTTCTGAAGTTTTTTACTAAGTTTAGAGCACATAAGAGACTACCACCAGTTTAATTTTCTCCTCTGTGTCTCACTTACTAGGAGCTCCCCACCTCTGCCAGGGCACCAAGCACGGCAGCAACCCTGAGTTACACAAACATGTTATCAAATTATTCAGACCAATAAAAGTTCAATTGAGAGAACTGGTTTAATAATTATCATTGCATTTGGGAGCAAATTATTTCAAAAGTGTTGTAAGCGACCTTTAGAGATCATCTAGTCCCCCACAAGTTCTTAGCCAAAGCGCAGCAGACTCATTTTAACCTCAGTGGATCCTTTACCTATTAAATCTGAAAATCCATAAAAATAAAAAGATTTACCATACAGAATAAAAACTGTCCACAAGGACTGTAGATTTCACAATTCACCATGTTGATGCTTTTCATATAATTTAAACATGAGGGGTTTTCAGCTAACCGAACTGCCTAACACCACTACTGCAGCTGGCGTTAAGCTAATGTTGCCATCGTGCTCATAAACTAATGCAACTTTCTATTAAAAGGTTGGAAAAAAGAACATAAGAACTCACTCAGTCTTATAATTTATAAGCCATTCCAAAATTTTCTAGAAAGCTCTTGTTCCGCAACTCTAGAAGCATGGCTTCTGGCTTTCATGCTTTTACAAAAGCTTTCAGAAATCAGTTGTCAGGTCCTAAAATGTCACACAAATGCAACCGCAAACAATGGATCAAATGCCTTTGAGTCACAATTCTTATGATCCAAAGTGAATTTAATTTTTTTACTTGTGTTCAGTTACACTGAATTTTCACGTTCTTCTATCTAGTCTTCATGAAAATAGCTACTGAAGTTTGTATAGGGTTTTCTGTAAGAGAAGTTCTTAGCTTAACTACTTATTACTGTGAAAAATTAGAATACAGAGCACTCCATATTTTGGAATTTGTTAGTTTCTGTAAAAGAAGTGTGCTTGACCCTAGATATATGGCTACAGCTAGTACAATGATTTTTTTAATTTTTTTTAAATGCAAGAAAGGCAAAATTATTCCTTTTTTCATGAAAAAAACCAGACTTTTTGGTATAGGTACACAATCATCTTAAGAAGTCAGCAAAAGTAGCTGAAATACAGGAGTGTTTAAAAACAAATAAGAAACTCAAATGAGTCAAGTCAGTCATTTACAGTCCACCTGCTCTTGTAGTGACGGGGAGCATTCCTTGGCTACTGACAGGTATAGTATAGGCATGGATACAGGCGCAGCAATCCAAGACAATAAAGTACAGTACATGTGGTGTTGCCTGTACAACTAGGAAGTACAGTTTCCAAATGCAGATGCAAATCTGGAGACAAAGGAATGTATCTAGAGCTACGTTAGAGAAGCGGCTTTTCCTGGAGAGCACTTGCAAATAAATATCAGTATCCAAGATGCACCTTAACAAAAGCTTTTCCAAATATGAGAAGCTCTTAGGTTTGCTTAACATTTATGTAAAAACAAAAAAGTGGAAATCTTCTATCTTGTTTTTACAGATAGACTTACATGCATAAAGAAGGTCCTAGAAGGATTACTTTTCGTAAGCAGTCATATGAATGTCAGAACAGATCCATCATTCTCTACTCCCTGAACTGCTAAGCCCAAGCTACTACTTCCTCAGCTACTAGGTCTAACAGATCCTTCTTTTACCTGCCAGTCTTAACAGGCTAAAACGAGACACTAGTGCTCATTAAAACAGCTGCGATACCTCCACAATCTTCAAGATTAAAGCAACATGTGCAAATCACTTTTTAGATGAGTTTGTAGTGGAGTAGCGGGCTGATAAAGATAAAGGTTAAAGCAGAGGGAGAAACTGGTTGCTGTAGCAGGGGTTGAAAAGAAAACATTATTTCTTCTAGCAAGAGGTGTCAGAGGAAAGACCGTAACAACAGATGGAATACTTAGGCATGAGATGTTGACCAATTAATAGACTTGAGTTATGAACGTTTTTCCTAATCATTATGACTGTATCTTACACTTTTTATAGAAGTTGAAAGGAAGCAGTAGGAAAACCTAGAGAAAGGAAAAATACAGCTGAGTAAGAGGAGGAGGAAGGGGAAATTAAACAACCCATTTCCTAGAGAAAAGGAATGCTCTTCCAAAAAGTTAAAGTTAACAGATACTTACCAGTGTCATGATACCTAGTCTGTCCACTTCCCGAGCTGGACTATGCGGGATTCGCCTTGGGGTGGAGCGGCCACTGCCAGGTGGGGAAGAACCAGCAAGCGAACCACTGGCATAGGGAGGAGGAATGGAGCTCATGGACCGGAATCGGCCATGGGCATCCAAATTTCCACTACCCACTCTGCTTTCAATCTCCTCCGCACGCTGCTCTGTGTTTTCCTTTTCTTCTTGTATAAGTCTAAAAGAAAAAAATTTCAAAGGACTATGGCATTGAACCAAGTAGCATATAAACAGAATGGCTGACTCGGGCATTAGGAAAAGGCAGCAAAACAGCCACACTGAAAAATCTTCTAATCCAATCTGAAAAGAGTGGTGAACACACTGGTATTACCACCACGCAGGGGCTTCTGTCAAAATAGTAATACACAATCCCTTCCATAAATGGGATTGAAGATAAAAAGAAACAGAAAAGAGTACTTAGGCATTAACAAACCAGTTACTTTCATCAACTCTCTCTGCCAAGAAATTGAATGGGCAACTGCTGTTTTCTGAGTAGCCACAGAAAAAGGACTTCTAGCATCACAGAAACTCATTTTTATCAAAACCTTAACAGCAGATAGACCATACCTAATCTCTTTATTGATTGCATCCAACTGTTCTTGAAGCATCATGGCCAAAGTCTGAGCATCAGCCTGACCACTTGGTGACAGCAGATCAACTGAACTGAATATAGTCTCCCTGTCGTCCTCAACATCAGACACATCGACATCGCTTTCAAATGCTTGTGCCACATTTGCCAGTACACTTGCTTGCTGGGCTCGCTCCCAGTCCTGCTCGTTCAGAGTTTGAACCTAAGAGAATTTAAAAAAAAAAAATCACAAACTCAAATGACAAAAACATGCCATTTCTACTCTTTTTCAAGATGTTTAAATTAATTTTTAAAAAGCCCACTTACATGCTGAATGCATCCATCAAGACAGCAATGTTTAGAGAAATATAAAAAAAGAAAAGCTGTAACGTAGAAAACTTGGCATCTTACAGTTATGTGAAATTTTAAAACGGACAACCCCATTGAATAAATGAAAAGGTCGCATATCTTGGCTATATGCACTCTAGATTACAGCAGAATTTTTCTATCAAATCCAGTGAGAATTTTGGAATCAGTTTTGTGTAATAAGAACTTATGTGTCCTGAAAGGGACTTAAAATTGCTTGCAGAAGAGTAATATTTTAAATTAGTGAATAGACACAACAAGTATTCAAACTATATTTGCCAGGCTTATCATACTTAATACAAATGGGAATTAAAAATAATAATTTTGCAATTATTTGTTACCAATTAAAAAGACTAGTCGCTGTGCATTAGTTAGTAAAACAGGATATATGTATCAGTTCATTGGTCTGTATTCCTATTCTAAGAACTCCTTGCAATAGATTAGCCTCATCTAACCTATTTTTTTGCCAAAGTTTTTATTTTTGTTTTAATTTCAGAGTTCTATTACCTTTGAAGGTTCATCTCTGAGAGCTGCCAAACGTCCTTTCTGGGGACGCCTTAACACTGATGAGGTGCCATAGGAGTCCGTGTGACTGTCAGCCACAGACGAAGATGTCACAGGGTATCTGAAATCTGGCCGGCTAGAACACAAAGAAACACTTTACCCGTCAGAAGGTAGGGAAAAGGGGAAAACAAACCAAAAAACCCACCCAAATTATTCCTATTGTCCCACCAGTGTCAATTTTCTTTAAGCAGTATTAAAACTCCTTTATACGCTCTATAAAAAATACACAGCTATAAAGTTCTATAGCTATGACTAAAGTATTTTCAGTTATAGTAGACAAAATTACATTTTGCAAAGTGACTTTAAACAAATATGAAAAAACTGAACTACAATTAAAGTGTGGGTACCTATGATGAAGTGATGTGGCTCTGAGTCTCACTTGGTCATTTTCAGCCCTTAATGCTTCAACATTTAATACAAGTTGATCCTGTAAAAATAAACAGATAAAATACATAATATGCTTTTTAAAAAAAGTGTCAAATACTGATTTATAAATTAACATTTAGTTTTTTGACCTCATTTCTATGAAACTCAGAAATAACAGATTTAAAATATACCCTTCAACCGCCTAAAATGTAAAAATGATTTTTACTACACACAATACAGCATCATCACAAAAGGGCATCCCAGAATAATTCTGTTGCCTCCCTACACTGTGATTCTAGGCAACGATTAATATATATTTTAAAAACAGCTACGAAATAAAACTCACATATTACTAACATTACTGTAATTAGGTTATATTTAATAAGAAACAAGATTTTTCAAGCTCTGCGCACAAAAGGTTCTAAATGCATTCAACTTTTAATTTGGACATTTTTACAAGCTCTAGAAACTCGGAATTTAACAAGAGAGAAATCCAATGAATGAGAAAATAACAAAAGCCTAATAAAAAGTGGCTGATGTTGAACATCTGTGTCTTGTGTGAAAACTGCTGGCCTACACATACAAAAGTTCAAGGCACGTTCTGCAAAATATTATGAACACATTCTTCATTTTCTTACAGAAGCACAGCCTCTACAGTTTGGCCTAGCTACTTACCAGAATGATTTGGGGAGATGCACTACACCTGTGATTTAATAAGCAATAACAAGTCTTACTTCAGAACAGATAGCGGGACCACAAAAAGCAGTTGCCGCTGCTTAAAAATGCAAATGAAAGGACCCACCACTAAAATTCAAGAAGGGAACTTGTCAGCTCCAGGACAAGCAAAACACCAGACAGTTGGTATTGCAAAGGAGCCGCCAAGTCTAAAATATTGCGCTCTGTCTCCCAATTCAGAAAACTTCAAATATTTGTCAGTCGAACAAGCATTTTGTGATACTGAATGCTTTAAAAAAAAAATCTTAGGAGAAAATACTCAACATTAAAAGTATTCCTTTTCTTTTTTTTTCTGTTCAAGGTCATACGTACATTGTGAAAACTATAAAAAACCACCCTATATATATTTTATAAAAATTCTACGCAATCTTCAAGCTTTGGCAAATTGCCAGTATATCCAGTTCCTGTAAATATTCAGAGGTGTGTTAAGTCTCTGAGTAAAAAGCTATGCATTACCTATAAAATCACCATAAAAGTGAGGCACACAATACCATAAAATGAGCAGTAACAGACCCCCACTTTTAAACAGAGCAGGTCGTGTAAGTTTTATGGGGGAATTCAAGTCTGGTCTTGCTATGTAGCAACACAGCAATTATTTTGCAATATAATATTTCCCAAAAAAAAGTGTATTATACCTTTTCATGCTGAAGTTCCTCTATTTGTTTTTTTGAATTTTCAATTTCTCGAAGAAGTGAATTCTAAAATAAAATGTATCACAAATTAAGTTACTTATAAAAGCTTTCAACTTTCAAACCATAACCAAGACGAGTATCAAAAAATTTCAGTCAACACTATACAGATGCATCTTAAGCTACAGCTACTTTACTGCTTACATCATTTTGCTTTGATTATAGCTGAGGTTTTTTCCTTTCAGGTGTACAGCCCTCTAAATAACGGATTTAGCAGTAGTACAAGCTCCAAAAAAATTTAATACTAATACCAGCCTTTTAAAGCACTGTTTGACAACACTGGTAAAAAAGGAATAATTAGGCAGCTGAATAATTCAGAGTAATTCACTGAGCAGTTACTAATGCATTACTGGCTGTTATCATTAGCTTTTCATTTTATTTTCACTTGCCTGACCTACAAGATTATAACACAGTAATTTCTTGGATGTACTGTACGTCCAGAACTACAACACTCACTGACTTATGGGCCTTCATTAACATCAGAACTGTCTTCTTTACAGCTATACCATGACCTCTAAACAACTCCAGCAAATATAAATACTTACGACTAGCCCAATCTCTTTACTCAAAGCTGTTTCCAAATTCAGACTAAGAATCATCTGAGAACTAAGAAATATTTGAGCTACAACAATCAAAGAATTTCAACGATTGTATTTGACTGTAGTATGTGATACCAAGAAAGAAAATAATCAGAAATTCCTCCTTCTAATAGGAAACTTATAACTGTGTCATTTTCTTTGCCTTTGTCACCATTGCCAAAAAGTTCTGCTAAGCACATTTCTTTGAGGTACGTAATGCCATTATTTGCATCTTAAACGTGCAATAAAGTTTCATACGTGAACAAATAAATCATTCCAGGGGAAAAAAGACCAAGTGATCAGAAGAAAGTCTTAACATTTTACACGCATGTTTCTTCCCAACTTATAAAAGAATGAGCTGGAAGCCACAGCAAAAATAGTCTTATAGAAGCTGTTACTCAGTGAAGGGCAACTACATTTTCCTCATTATTAGGGTTTAGAGGGTAAAAGGTTAACCCCAAGACACACACACACCAGTATTCAAGCATTTAAAAAAAAATAAACAGTCAGCTGTTTCTCAGAAACGGAATTTATAAAGACTGCTAGAGCAACCTTGTGGATGTCATAACAAGGCCCGTAAGAATTTCTGAAGTATGATCTACCTGGGAAGAAAATGCAAGATTGTTTCAACTTGCAAATATTTTCCAAACCCTCACTAGAAAACAGCCTTAACAGAAAGTACTATTACTAAAGATTTAGTATTTATTTACTGAAATTACAGACATGCTGCAAAATACACACATCACTACAGAATGTTGAACGTCTAATGAATGTATATGCTGGAATGTGACTTGTTACCTTATCTTCCAAGGCAGCCATCCTTTCCTTGAGATGAAGCTGGAGCCTTTCATTAGATTCAGACAGAAGCTTATCAACAGTTTCTGACAAACGTTTGTTATGCTCTTCATTCATCTTCTCTCTCTGTCTAGCCTAAAATACATAAAAGCTACTGAAATAACTTAATATTTACCATATCTATAACAATTTCCAGGTTGTAAAAACAGTAGGTTTTCTTTAATCCAGAAGCATTTTCTTTAATAGAAATATTTTTCCCCAGGAATAAAAATACTGCATGTACCCCCATGGCTCTGTAAGTGAGTACAGGGGACACTTAAGACTTTGATAATTGCTCCAAGATCAGAAACTTGAAAACCTGAGCTTACATTTCAAGCAAAAGCATATTTCAGAACCCACTCCATTATTTATAACCTAGGAAACAATTTTCCCATAGTCATTTAATTCAGCAAGCTTTTGATCTGTCTCCTTGTTAGAAAGTACGACTAGCAATTAAATATTTTCAAACTTTCATTGGAGACTTTCAGCTTTTCCTTGAGAACTAAAGTCAGACATAGTACAGCGGCTCAAATCTTCCAACTATCAGCCAGCCTAAACTCTGGCTTTATTTTAGAGATGTGAAATAAAAACAGCTTTGTTGAATGGTAGGCAGCCATGAAGGGAATTAGATTCATTCTTCCAGCTTTGTATCTTTGCCAATAATATATACGGTACCCTTTGTAGTTCTTGATTCTTTTCTTCTAGCTGTGCTTCCATCTGTCTCAGTCGTTCCTCTATATTGCCATGTCTCTCCTCAGCCTGTCAATTGGAAAACAAAATTAGAATTTGGGGGTTTTTTTTAAAAAAAAGGTTTCAAAAGCATAGAAACATTGAAGCACAGTAATATATCTAACATGCTTTACGCAACTGCCACTTATGGTAAATCACAATGCAGAACAGATGCCTTTCTGTCACTAAAAGAACCTAGTAAGGGTTCATATGGTAAGTAATAAAATGATGAAACCTCTCAACCACTATTTGCAAATGAGCTTGCAACACCAGTTGCTCATTCATATCCCCAAGAATTAAAAAAAAAGTAAAAAAAAAAAAAAAAGCATTTTCAGCTTTTCCTCACTAACCTAGACAATATGACCCTTTGTTAGTAATCATGACAAAGCAGAAAGCAGCAAGCAGAAACAAGGACTAAGATACAAATTCTACCTTCCTAAGCTTGGTGGTAAGTTCCAATACTTTAGCATCTTTAGCAGCAGAGTTCCCAGGAGACAAAAGGTCAGACTACAGAGCCAGTTAGGGACAGGAAAGATAACAGGGAAAGAAATGAAACTAAGGCTTTAAAAGAAAACACACACACACAGACGAAAAGGCTCATTTGTCATTACTAACATATAATTCTTCAGACTTCATTATTCCATTTGCAGCCTTCTAAAAATCTTAGGATTAATGAGTACCATTACTTCTCTCTCTCCCCACATTCCTAAGTTAACAGTGGAAGAAATCTGGGGTTCCCCTCCAGAAACAGTTTTTGGTTTAGAAGACTTTTTGTTAAAATTCATTCAATAATAGGCATAAAGCAACAAAACAATAATTCAGAGAGACATTTTCATAGTGTAACAGAGTTAACAGAAAACTTGCTCAAGTTCCAAACAGCAGAAATTTAAAGAAAAAAAGTTAATCAGAGTGTGTTCATAGAGATGAACAGAAAACGCAGAAAAACAGGCAGAAACATTTTCTGAACTAGTTGGACAAAACCCAGAAACGTAAAATAACAAAGCCAACAGTTTAAGAACAGATCTCATGCAGCAGGAGACTAATGGAGAAGAAAGTCTCTTGAGGACACTGACTCACCTTTGAAAGTGCTGCAACTCTCTGTGCCAGCTCAGCTTCCACCTCCGGCAAAGTTTCGGCTTTTCTCAAAGTCTGCTGCAGCTTTTGCTCAGCTAGTTCCAGTCGTTCTTGCAATTGCCTGTTCTTATCTTCACTCTACAGAGGATTATGATCAGCAAATGTTTAGTGTTAAAATGGTAAATAATTTTCATCAAAGAGGAAGGTAAGGATACAGATTACTGCCTTTGCTAGAACTACAGAGAACAAACCGTCCAAAATTGTTCATAACCAAAGACATTACATCCTCTCCTTCATTCACGAGGAAACTTTTCTTTACAATTTTTTTCCTGCATGCAATTTTGTGTATTCTGAAAGCAACTACATCACCAAATAAACATCATTGTGGTATGGGAAGCAGCATAGAACAAGTTGTGAATTTTCAATGTCAAGACCATGCTTTAACTTACATCAAGGAAAAAAATTCCTTCACATTTTAAATAACACTATGCATATTACTGCAAAATTTATTCTTATTTAAAGTGTGTGTGGAACTTCTTTTAAAAATTACATGAAAAGGGACTTCTTTTCTTTACTAAGAGTTGCCTGGTATCCTCCAGTTAGAAAGTGATTGGCTAAACAACCATTTTGGTTTTAAGTTAGGCACATGTCAAATTTCCTCCCACAGGAAGGCAAAGTTTACTTCTATTATAGGCTATAATAATCACTATGCAAATCTTAAAACTGTTTTAGCTTACAATGAGTAATCTCACACATGAAACTAAAGATGCTTGGATACACATATAACAACTCAAAAATCCACAGTTCGTAGGGAACACAGCCCTGCTGCACCATGATCAAGTGCACTAAAATGCTCAAAACTGTTTCATTTTTCCTATAAACTGTTTGGTCTTAATTTCCAGGGTAAAACTCTGAACAACGCATTCCTCCAGTTACTGAAATACAATCGCTAACAATAGCACATTACAGATGATATTTATCTTCATAAAAGCAAAAGATTTAGTACAGTATGAACATTAATTATCTCCATTATCTTCATCTTTTATGCTGAGCAAAATGTACTTTATCTTATTTCAAATTACAACCTGTCGATGCATGGAGTCTTTAGTGGCAATTTCATTTTCAAGTTTATCATTGAGGTCATGCACAGATGTAGCTTCACGTTGTGCAGCGAGGTAGCGTTTCTCAAGAGTTGTAATTCTCTCTTCCATGTCTTCCTTTTGGGCCATAGTCTATGCAAGAAACAAGAGAGAATTTAGAATACAAGGGATAATTATTTAGCAATCAAACTGAGGGGAAAACCCACAAACCAAAAATAATAATAAAAAAAATAAAAAGCAGATATACTCTGTTATTTTTCTGTTATGAAGAAGAATAATCTCACTTAGGTTTACAAGTTCAATGTCTTTTTTTTATTTTTTTAAATAGTGAATGCTTAAAGAGACTGGTCTTTATTACATTACACCACAGATCTGCTACTTACCTTGGCCCAAACACAGCAAATCTTTACTCCCTGGGGACAATCAGAGAACGTTCTTGCATTTAAGTAAGCTCCCTTTCTATTTAATAAGCAATAGCAAAAGCAACGCAGCAATACGTAGGAACTTGGGGAGCAGTGACTGATCAGTAACAGGAATTGTCAATCACACTCCTGAAATTAAAGTGATTCCTCAACCAACTTGAAAAATAAAAAATTCAAACTTCAGGAATAAGCTTAGCACTTATGATGTGATCAAGCACCTTTTCAAGAACACATTAACATTCACAGTGCTGAACTTACAATTTAATATATTCATGAAATATGTAGTTATTCATAGATTAATTCCGAAGACAAATCTTCTTAAGCAACTGGTCTTTTAAACAAAAAATAGCAACATCATGCTCTGCATCACCTATCAAACCAAAGACATTCAAAAGCATAAGGGTCTAACTGAGCGCCAATGACACTGAAATTTTATCAAGCAGTTGCATTTGTGTCTACCCAAATTTTGACAGTTTATTGCTCACCTCTCGTACATCTCTCTGTAACTTTGTATTCATTTCTTCAGATTTTATTAAGTCTTTTCTAGCTGTGTCAAGATCTTCTTCCAGCTCTGTTACTCTGCTAGACAAAGCAGTAAGACGTTCTTTCATTTGCGTCTGCTCTTTGTTTTGCTTATCTATGATGTCTTGGAGCTCAATCACTTTAGCAAGGTTTTCATCGTGGCATAAAGAACCATCAGAGGATCTCTATGAAACAGGAAAAAAATTGGCATGTTACACAGAAATTTGAAAAACAAACTGTTACTTACCTGTAAAAGTCCCTCCCCCAAGACAATTTTATTATTGGATAGACTGCAAAAATTGAAATGATAATAACTGAGACTTTTTAATTAAAGCATCACTCAAAATATTTTATTATACTTTAAAATTAAAATATAGGTAATGGTTAAAAGTCAGACAACAGCTTAAAAATATATAAAAAATAAAAAAGCGAAATCTGTACCTTCCCATTTGTAGTTGGTGTATTTTCTTGTTCATGATTTATATCCAGCATCCCATCTGGAAGTGTTTTCTTCTGATTATTTTGCTCTTTCAGAATCATTAACTAAACGAAAAGAAAAGTTTATATACATATGTTTCAAGTCAATTCCTTTCTCACTAATAATATAAGGAACAGCTGCAAAAGCAAAGGAGCAAAACAATTCCTGATTCTACTGCAAGGTACATATTAATAAAATATGGCACAGGCACTCAAAAACTTAAGCCACTGCATCCCAAAAATTCTTATTTGAAAGCCACAGGAACTCTTTTTGTTGGGGTTTTTTGTTGGCTTACGAGGTGGGGGAGGGGCAGCATTGGGGAAGGGTTTCCCCCCTTTCCTGCTCTTTCAAAGTGACTATGTTAAAAATTATAGTTATCCCATTTGGCAAAAAAAAATCAAAAACGAGAAGTGAAAGTGAACCTTAAATAACTGAATAAATTACTGTGTTCAACTATTGACTGAAACACCCACAATGCCCACATGAAGACTTCTTTTAAAAAAAGAAACCTACCTCTTTATGCGTAGTACCTAGTTCTTCTTCCAATAAGCTACATCTTTCAAGTGCTACTCGTAACCTCTCCCTTACCTGGAAGAGTAATTTCAAGTGATTTGAAATCATTCAAATTAAAAATAAATCCATTTCACTTATTGCCATACTGACATCCCCTTTCAAAGAGTAAATGACGCTATCTCCATTACACTTAGAGACCTGCTTAATCTTACAATACTAATTACAACATATGCTACACAAAAACCTTCTAGAGAAACAATGCGTACCTTAAAATTTAGCTTTTCCTTTTTTTGTCATAAGCAAGTCGTATCTCGACACAACCTCTAGATCTAGGCAAGAGTTAAAACCATCCAGAATTTGCCTATCCTTTTGTAAGGCATAGAATGTGTACGTTTTTGCTTATTTACAACAAGGAAGAAGAGAGAGAATTCCAGGTAAACTAATTTGCCAGACTTTACACACAAAGGACACTAAAGTTAAGCAAACGATGAGCTGGCAGCAAAATTCACAGTAAACTTTACCACTTGCATATCCTGCTGCCAACACCAGGCACAGCTGAAGGGTGGAGTTCCTTTAATTCAGCTTTATTTTATATCACAGTGTAAGTGGATTCCTCTCCTCTGTTCCCTCTATTCCATTTCTTGTATTACATGATCGAAAGGCTAAACCCTGATATTATACAGGTAAGCAAATGTATGCATTCCTACCACAAATCTATTGCCCCTGAACCACGCTTAGATTACATTAGCATGGTTAATGAAGTACATATTAATTTAGAAAGGCAGTTACTAATGCAGTTCTAGAAAAGCCACTACCTTAACGCAAAGAAGAGTTTCGAGGACACGACTGCTACAACTTTAGTGTAAACAACTGCATGGTCCACACGAAAGAGGGGACAGGCTGAGATGATGTTAGCTAACATATTTCATTACCTTTTCATCAAGGGCTTTATGGTGTTCAAATAAAGATTTTAGTGCTTTGAGAACTTCTACTTCACTAGAAACTCCTGCTGGAGACTGAGCTTGGCGCTTCACAACAGTCATTCTGAGAGATCGCTCATGTCTGGAGACAAGACACTCCAAATGTTCCAGTAAGAGCTAAAAAAAAAAAAAGGAACAGTGTTTATTCCTGTTCTGCATAGCTGCAGAAAATTCTGCTTCCTAAAGCACTGAGTTTTGAGTTCTAAACTTCAAATCTGAGAGCCATCAGCTATTGCATGAAGCACAAGGACCTGGTTTTAACATTTCACCCATTAGAGGCGATACCAGCGCTAACACATTTCCTACCTCTCCTGTTCAGTCTAGCTTTTACATGAGGCTTCTACTTAGCCAGGTCTTTTCAGTTCTGCCACCAATCTGAGGAACCGCATGCTTGTCAAAAGGACGCACGTAGGAAATGCTTTAAATCGGAGAGCAGCTCTTCTGCTGGCAGCAGTGGAAGCTGCTGGAAGAGATCGCTACAGTTTGCCCACCCTATTCCGTTGATCTTGGGCGTTGTATGATTACAAAACTTTAACAAGGAGCACGCTGAATGACAGATAGCAGTGCAGTCCTACAAGCTTTTCCTGATTCTGCACGGCAGCATTTGCGCAGAAGCTTCCGAACTTTCTTAATCAACACACATTCGCAATTGCAGGGGCATTCATGTGCAAGTATCAGGGAAAAACAATAATTTCAGCTTTTCAAATTCAACATTCAATGTTTCGCTCCATGTAGCTGGATGCTTTAACAATGATAATCTTGGAGAAGACAAGGAACTAACCCTCGTATTATTTCTTTCTGCTTTCAGTTCAGCGATTTCTTCTTCCCTTTCCAGCAGCTGCTCCCTACATACATTGAGCTCTTTCGTAAGCGCTGCAAATTCCTGAAATAAACCAGACAGAAATATAAGCACATCAAATATCGGGATATAGTGAGAGTAGATTCATATGAACACTTGACATATTTCTCAAAGTATTCGTTTCAGATGTCTTAAAGCCCATACAGTTGTATTAGTCACGCTAAGCAGGCTTAAGTTCAAACACTTAAAACCGTTACACTGTCAAAAGTAAAGGTAAAAGATGTTCAACCAGTACTTTTGAGAATGTAACTGCCTACAGAGACAAACATCTGAATTGCTGTATCCCTGGGAAGCAAAGTACGAAACCTATTTGTAATGCGCTTTATTATTATTGCAAAAAGTTGTTTGGTTTTTTTAAATGACAGCTGAGAGAGACATGGAAAAACAGAGTGCTAAGCAAAAACAGAACCCAGGAAAACACGACAAATTTCAAGTCAGTATTTAATTGTGAGAGACAATCACCTGGCATCTACCAGAATACACAGGTTACTTCACTGTAATAGAGCATGCTTGAAGCTTCACCACTGGAGGTCTCAGACCTTTATGGATATTTACTTAAGGTACACACAGGGATTTAATTTATACCTACTTTCAAATCTCACAGAACAGAACTGAAACAGCCCTATCCCTACAGTCCTCCTAGAAAACTTGGGAGGATTGGAATCAGAATTTTCTAGAGGCCAAGCCCTTGGGTTCAAAACCGTCACAAGACTTCCCCTTCAAATTCAACAGAGCTTTCACCAAAAAAAAAGTACCAAAATGAAAGAGTACACAGAGTATAAGGTCATCAGGGAACAGGAATGAAGCTAAATCACAGCAGTTACTGCATGTTTATTTGAACATTTTTGAAGACGGAGATTAGTCAAATCTAAAGAATGTATTTCTAGGTTTTGGGGGTTCTGTCAGGAAGACACAATTGTACTGAATATCAGAAAGAGCCACTACATCCTAAACTGCTTCCACTCTATCAACAGCCTCACTAAAAATACTCTACATAAAAGGCATGTAAACTTTCTATCAACACACTGAGCAGATTCTGGATAGAACAAAAGATACAACCATGTACCACATGTATAAGCAAATACTGAGCGTAGCTTATCTACCTACTTTGGCATAATTTAAGTTGTAATCTGAACCACGTGAGAAATTATTATTAACAGTAAACGTGAAAGTCCATGCTTTAGAAGAGGGCTTTGTAGGAAACAGGAAAAATAAAAACTGTTGTGTCATCAGTGCAAGTTAGGATGCAAAAAACAAATGCACATCAGTCACTCCAGTGGTCAGTGAACACTTCAGAAGCACTTGTATAAGAAAACATTGAAATGCTAGTAAATAAATTAGTATATTGTCTAAAATAAGGAAAACACTCCAATAAACAAGAGGCATGTCTAATAAACAGTAGATCAGTACAGCTGAACTGGCGATGACCAAGACAAGATGAACAAGACAAAAGCCCAATTAAGAATTAATATACTGTGAAAACACACTGTGCACGCAAATGCCGCTTCTCTAAATTTTCCAAACTCTGCAAGATACACTGCTTAATAGATGGTAGCTGGGCATCAAGTCAAAGCTCTAAGATGAAGCTGTTTCGCAGTGAAATTCAAAGTGAGAGAAAACACATGCTTAAAAAGAAAGGGACCTATCAACCAATTACACTAGCACATCTGCAAGTTAGAATCATAGAATTGTCTACATTGGAAGGACCTTTCAGATCATGGAGTGCAACCATCAACTAACACCGACAGAAACCACCACTAAAAGCTATTTCTAAGCACCGTGTCTACCGTTTTTTAAATACCTCCAGGGATGGCAACTCAACCACTTCCCTGGGCAGCCTGTTCCAATGCTTGATAACCCTTTCAGTGAAGAAATTTTTCCTAATATACACCCTAAACCTCCTCTGGCACAACCTGAGGCCATTTCCTCTCCCACCGCCTGTTCCTTGGGAGAAGAGCCCAACTCCCACCTCGCTACAACCTCCTTTCAGGAGCTTATTTCAGTTGCATTCTAGCATGCAGCTAAAATAAGCAGACGGAGTCAAAAGACACTGTCTGCAAATTCCAAGATTAATTTGGTAAACTTTATTTTAAAACATACATGTGACTGTAAAGACAAAAAAACACTGTTGCGCAACATGTACCTACAGTGAACTCCTTTGGAATTACTAATGTATGAGGCTTTTAAAGGTTGCTATGAAAGATAGTAATACCACCATCACAGATGCAGAATCCACCTCCATAATCCCTCTTCCTAAATAAAAACCTGCTCATTGGGAAAAAGATTCACTATAGTCCCCCCTAATCAATCAGCAAATAGCTGCAAAAAAGCCTTAATTTCTTCTCCTTTTTCAATTGATAAAAATAAATTTGNACAAATAATTAAAAAGATCTCAAAATGACAACATCAAAATTTACAAGCTTCGACACCACAAATTCTGCAGAGGACATCGGACTGACATGGAACAGTCCGTATTTTTCCAGTCTCTACCTCCGAGAACGGGACAAAGAAAGCAGTATTGACTTCTCAACTTAAAATGATTGTATAGCATTAATTTTCTTATCTCAGACATGTATGAGCTTCATCTTCGGAAAAACAGCTGTATATTTGAAAGGCAGTCTATTCGCTCCTCAAGTGATCACAGTACATACACTTCTGTTCCATTGCCTACTTCTGTGCAAATATAAATTGTAGCACAAATATATCACAATTACGACAGGAACCATCACGCGGCCAGATGACCCAAAAAAGAACAATGCACACAGGAATTTATATTGCTGCTGCATAAACAGACTGACACGTATTCCTGGCATTGCATAATACCTCCATCGCTATTTGTTTTGACAAAATATAGTTGCTTTGAGTCCCATAAGCTGCCTAATAAAGAACACTTGAATGTCCTTAGTTTCAGTTGAGGCTGCCAAAAGACATGTCCTTTCTAGTTTTAACCTTCGACGGCAGAAAATTCATTTCCTCAAGCAGTTCAAAAGGAGAGAAACTACTTGCAACTTTATCATCTCAAAAAAGTTTGAGTTGTCTCATCATTTCTTCCTTGGCATTAGATGAAGGTACAGAAAGAATTAAGGGAAAAGGAAAAATCCCGAGCAGCTTTCCTACTTCTCCAAAAAGCTGTATTACTTATTCTGCAATTAAGGAGAAGATCGGAATATCAGAATGAAGTTCTGCTCTGCTTCTGGTTGCCATCAAAATAACAAATACCCAACTCTGAGGACTGACAAGGATGGGACTCAGAATAAGCATTTTAGAGCATTTAACAAGAATTAGTCGGGAGTGCCGAATATATTAGGTAAATATCCCCTGCTGATTAGAACATACTGACAAACACCCATACTCAGTGCTGAGCTGAAATGTTTACTGAAGACAGTAACTTTCTGAACCAACTGAATCATTCCAAATATGACTCTTGCTGCCAGAAATAAATAGNGATAAAAATAAATTTGATTTCTTTACCATACTTAATAACTACACTCACATAAATATTTCAGGGCAGTATATCACTTGCATGCTGAGGAAGAAAAAAAACCAAAAGGCCTGTTATTTTCAAGTAAAAATCCCTGGGAACACACTTATTAAAACAATCTGGGCTGTAAATACAGCTACTGAAACTTTTAAACAAACAAATCAAACTACAAAAGGTTCCTGAGTAGAAGGTAAACCAAGAAAGGAAAAACCTACTTCAAGCTTCACAGGAGCTGATGGAAAAACTGACTCTGTTCTGAGCATTCCCTGCAGAACACTCCTTCGTGTCCCAACTTTTCCTGTACCTTCAACATCCCACCCGTGGGAGCTTCCAAGACTCACAAGCAACTGACAGAACACATCCCTTTTGCTCCACTAAAAGCCTCGGGAAATCAGAATACGGTTTCAAAGTTGCAGTTCGTATTCACAAAAGAGCTTGATATG